>MU834650.1:0-45308 GCA_029204225.1 Diphasiastrum complanatum | reverse complement strand
GGATATATCGATGGACCTCGGAATTCCTTCGGGGTGTGCACTGATTAGATGGGAGTGTTTTCTGAGGATTATTCTGAGGTTCTTACAAATAGTTTCTCGAGGATTATTTTGAGGGAACAAAAATCAAAAAAAAAAATTAGAACACCAGTATATTGGCTCCGTTCTGCCCTAAAACTGGACCATCCAACTCCAGGAGTCTTTTGCACTACTTTCTATGAAGTTGGTAAGCAATATCTTTTGTTTCTAATTGATATAAAAAAAATTTGCAAATATAATTTTAGGATAGTGTAAGAAGATTAGCAAGATAAAATTTGAATTTCGTTAAAATCAAATTCAACTTACAGTTGGGAGACTGACGAAATGGGCATGAAAAAAACCCTAGCCACTGCTACCCAAGAGAGAAGGCCATGTAATTTCCAGTCACTTCTTAGCTGCCTCTCGTTGTTGCTTGAAGTGATCTGGATTTTCTCGAAATTCTTTCCTCACAAACTTCCACTTCCTTGTGAGATAGATAGAAGTGCACGCTAGTAAGCGGCACTCACCTTTGTTTCTAAGAAACAAAGTTTCTCTTGCGGTAACGCACGATGAGGTATGCCAAACACCACTCATAGGAATCACTATAGTCGAACAAATGTTTTCTTATCTCCTTTCTACTATGCATAATCTTTGAATTTGTTATGCTTATAGAATGTTTGTCCAGCTATCATTTGTTTTTTTCGCATAAAGGCTCATCTTAGTTAGATCAGCAGTAGATCAGCAATGTCTATCTACACCTTGGAAGAGGATAGATCTTAATTAGAAGTAGTAGCTACAGCTCGACTTTATCTAGGCATATCAAGAATCTAGAAGAGGACAATGTATTCTACATAGCGAGATCATAGAAAGACTATTGTTCACTGATTGATCACATCTATAGAAGAGACATAGAGCACAAGGCTCTTTCTCTCTCTCTTTATCCAACAAATTGGCGAATCAAACCTCTCACGATTCTAATAGTGGTATCAGAGCTTGGTAGTCTGACAAGTCAGAGCCCATAAGGTTCAAAGACCATATTGATAATGACCAAAGAGCCTTATTCTAGCTGGAACATTGTAAAATACAATGTCATCTATAAGTAGCATTCAATCAAATATATACACCATTCTTCAGGCAGATAGGTCAAACTACTTGGCCTGGAAGGTGAAGACATGGCTTATCCTAAGAGGAGAAGCATTATAACCTTGGGTGAACGGGACCGAAGAGATGCCAGCCAATGCTGGAAAGGAGTTTTGCGAATGGAAGGAGAAAAATGGTAAAGCAGTAGCTATCATATCCTCCTCTATCAAAGACAGTATTACACTCAATCTCTCATCAATATCAAATGCACAAGAACTATGGGACACATTGAAGTCAAGATTGATACCAAGTCACGTAGCCAAATCACGCATTTGGAAGATCAACTCACATACCTACGTTGGAATGGCAAAGACCTCACAACATTCATCAGAAACATGAAGAACCTATTCCTCTCTTTGCATAATGTCATCCTGGAGCACGCAGTCTCACAGAAGAAGTAGCTAACGTACCTATTGCACGCGCTACCAAGATCATTCCAAACAAGGCGCACTCTACTGGCAAAAGATCCTGCAATGACTCTCGAAAAAGCAATAAGCAAGGTCAAGGAAGAAGTAGAAGCAAGAGAGCACTACAATGACATCTGACCAAGCTCTATATAGCAGTAAAGATCAACGAAAGAAGAAGCCTCATCCTAAGAGGAGTCATCTCGAAGACTAGACCGCAATCAATAGAGAGAAGGTGTGCCGTCTACTTTATCCACAACAAGTCCGAAGCTGTTGACAAGTTCATAGAGTATGTAAATTGGGTCGAGAAGTGGACAGAAAGGAAGGTCAAGCAGATTCAAACTGATAGAGGTGGAGAATACATCTCTAACCGCTTTGCTAATTTCTGTAGCAGTCGTGGTATCCTTCACAGAAGGACTGCAGCCTACACACCACAACATAATGGTGTGGCAGAAAGGAAGAACAAAACTCTCGTGGAAGTAGCAAGGTGCATGAAAGGCATCAAGATCACTATGGGCTGAAGCAGTAGCCACAGCCGCCTACCTTTAGAACAGGAGGGGCAAATCAAGAGTTCTTCACACCAATCCGCACGAATTGTCGTGGGGTAACAAACCAAATCTAGCCCATGTCCGCATCTTTGGATGTGTATCATATGCATACATTCCGGACAAGATCCGCAAGAAGTTGGATGAAAAGGTTGAACATGGATACCCTGTAGGATATGATACACATTCATCATACTACAGGATCTATCTATAGGAGACTAATCAAATTAAAAATGTCAGGGACGTCAAATTTGATGAAGCAAGAACCATGGCCAACAAAGATCCAATTAGCTATGAAATCCTTGGTAAGCAATACTACAGCCTACCAACATCGACAGAGGGAGCGCACGATAGCTTTGATGTCAACAAAAGAGACAAAGGCAAAGGAGTTGTCGCACCCACACCTCCTCCAAGGAGATCCAGTAGAGAGAGAAGACAACCCGTCAGATATATACCAGACAGCTCATCTTCAACCCAAGAGGACTTCTGCGGATTCGGCAGTGAGCCGCAGACATATGAAGAAGCCATCAACAGTCCAGAAAAGGACAGTCGGATAAAATCCATGGAAAAAGAAATGACCTCCATGAAGCAGAATGATGTATGGGATCCCGAACCCGTACCATCAGACATGAAGACTGTCAAATGTAATTGGGTTTACAAGTACAAATACGGACCAGAAAACAATGTATCAAAATACAAGGCGGGGCTAGTTGCGAAGGGATTCTCACAAAAGTATGGTGTTGACTACACTGATACCTTTTCACCCATGGTCAAGCATACATCACTACGCATATTGTTCGCATATGCAGTAGCCTACAATCTAAAAATTCATATTATAGACGAGAAGACAATATTTCTACATGGAGATCTGAAGGAAGAAATCTACATGGACCAACCGCTTTGTTTTACCTATAAGACATTTGTTGACTATGCATGCAGAATGTGCAAGAGCATCTACAGATTGAAACAGTCCGCCTGGCAATGGTAGAAGAAGAAGGATCACACACTTAGATCCTTAGGCTTCCAGCCTCTAATAGCCGATTATAACGTCTATGTAAAGATCATAGATAATGAAATCATAATCATCAATGTCTATATTGACGACACATTGATTCTATCAAGAAGTGACACTCTGATTGCACAAGTGAAAACAGATGTTTCAAGGCACTTTGAGATATCAGACTACATTCAAAGGGTCATTGATGATCTCAACATGACAAATTGTAAAGGAGTAAACACTCCAATGATTCCTACCATAGTGCTGACAAATGAAGACCGTCCTAGAGACGATGCAGAGCAGGAAGCTATGCTACAAAGGCCTTATAGAAGGCTTATCAGTTCATTAATGTATTTGGTAGATAACACACAACCATACATTGCTTACACAATATTCAAAATGAGTCAATTCAACATTAGTCCAGGACCTACACACTGGAAGATTGCTAAGAGGGTCTTGCAATACCTGAAACAAACGAATGACTATGGTCTTTGCTTTTCTCGAAATGCAGGATTTCAAGTGAAGTCCTACAACGATGCAAGCTGGGCCTCTATGAAGGATGACTCAAAGAGTGTTTCAGGGGCTACACTATAGCAGCCAATGCAGCTATTATTTGGATCAGTAGGAACCAGATGATTACCGCACAATCGTCCTGTGAAGCTGAATACGTTGTAGCAGCCAAAATGGCCAACAAGCTTACATGGCACAGACAGTTTCTTAATGGACTAGGAGAAAACACTGACGAACCACTGATCTTGTATATGGATAACACATCCGCCATACACCTAACGAAGGATCCTGTGTTTCATTCCAAAACGAAATACATCGCTATCAAAAAAACATTTGAGCAGGGATCTAGTTGAGAAAGACAAACTCAAAACCGAATTTGTTCCAACAAAGCAAATGGTAGCTGATATTTTTACCAAGCCTCTTGCCAAGGGAATGTTTGAGAAGTAGCGTGCAAGTTTATGAATCACAAAACTACCAATATCTCTCTCGAGCGCACGTTGCCTTAAGAGGGAGCTGAAGAAACTTGAAGTCTCTACCCACAAAGTGGGCTAGCTTATGAACCGCAAGCCACAAACCACTACTACCGCAATTGCATTGCAACGCACACCAACAGTGAGGATAACAAAGGGAAACAACCTGCAAACCGCAACAAACCGCAAACCGCAATATGTGGATGACAAACGAAGATGACCAAAGGGAACCATAGGTCAATACTTGCGGTCTACAAGTGAAGACCGAAGCTCAACCAATGACAGCTTGGTCTACGGCTCCAAAGGCGGCTGCGAAGTCGGCGCGTCTTCACAACACAAGATTAGTGAAGTACCAGCAGGACAGAAAAAACTCCACAGATGAAGGAGATAGCAAAGTGAAAGCCATTAGTAGTGGGTCAAGCAATTCTTGTAATCATTAATCAAATTAAAGACCACTTCCTTTCTCCGCTTCTATATAGGGGATGAACTGGAGAAGGATGTTTAGATAGGTTGAGTGATTGATTGATGAATGTGAGGAGGAAAAACCATTTGCTGACGAGTTGAGCTGATCAGTCCAATAAGGACACACATAGAGAGATAGATAGAAGTGCATGCTAGTAAGCGGTACTAACCTTTGGTTCTAAGAAACGGAGTTTCTCTTGCAGCAACGCGTTGTGCGGTATGCCAAACAATGCTCATAGGAATCACTATAATTTTAGATGTTTCTTATCTCCTGTCTACTATGTATAATCTTTGAATGTGTTATGCTTATAGAATGTTTGTTACAAAACCAGCTATCATTTGTTTTTTCCGCATAAAGGCTCATCTGAGTTAAATCAGCAATAGATCAGCAGTGTTTGTCTACACCTTGGAAGAGGATAGATCTTAATTAGAAGTAGTAGTTATAGTTAAGAGCTCGACTCTATCTAGGCATATCAGAAATCTAGAAGAGGACAATGTATTCCAAATAGCGAGATCACAGAAAGACTATTGTTCACTGATTGATCACGTCTACAGAAGAGACATAGAGCACATCTCTCTCTCTTTCTTAATCCAACGAATTGGCGAATCAAACCTCTCGCGATTCCAGCATTGTCTTTATGGACTTACATATGACTAACAATGATCTATAATCTACTAGTATAGATAATTCTGGATTTATAAATCAGTTAGACATCATTCTTGTCTTTATAATGCTTTAGAAAGAGTGATAGTTGAATGTAAAACCTTAATCCAAAAATATATTAAAGTGAAGTAGAAAAGAAAATTACTTACAAAACTTTAATGCATGTTAGAGTTAAACTTTCATACTTGTGAGACTCTGATATGATTAATACCTTCACAACATACAATACATTACAATGAACCCTAATGCTTGAATGTAAAACCCTAATCCAAAAATATATTCAAATGAAGTAGAAAAGAAAATCAATTACAAAACTTTAATGCATATTAGAGTTAGACTTTCATACCTGTAATAGCAAAAAAAAGGAAAAACGTGCATTTACAATCTACAACAAGATGCAAAAGAATCATATAAGAATCGTACTATCTAAAAATCAAAGTTAAACATAAGAATCAATGTTTTCCAAATTGACTAATTTTACATTATTTATGTTTTGTACTATTTGTTTTGTGTTGTGTTTTGTGTAGTAGTCCACCCGCATCCGGAATCCTCCATCTTTCTTCACTTTTAGAAGAACAAAAGCACCCTACGGACTTACTAGGCTCGATATGATCCATCTTAAATAATTTTCAATTTGATTTGTAATCTCTATCTCTTTTTTTTGCTAAAACCGGTATGGTTGTCTAGAGATAGGGTGACTATCTGGAATTAACTCAATTATGTGGTCTACTGACCTAAAAGGTGGTATAGCATGAGGTAATTCAACTGGGCTAAAAGCATGGTTTGGTGGTACAAAAAAAGAACCCATTTTTCATTGTACCTTTTGGTAGTTTTGGGAATTTTATTACTCATAATTGTTTTGAGTCCACATTAAAAATGACATAACTTTTTAGTGGTAAGTCCAATTTTAGCGAAGCTTGGTGCATTAGAAAGCGCTTGACGAGCACTTTCCAATGATATGTTAGATGACATACTTCCAAGCTATGGTTAAAAAGTTATGGCAAGTCAAAAGTATGGGGATTTTATTAATCATAATTTTTTGAGTCCACATTAAAAATGACGTAACTTTTTAATGGTAAGCCCAATTTCAGCGGAGTTTGGTGCATTAGAAAGCGCTTAACGAGCACTTTCCAGTGATATGTTAACAACATGACCTACTTCCGAGGTACGGTTAAAAAGTTATTGCAAGTCAAATGTATTAGTTGAAAATAGTGTATAATAATACAACAGTGCATTTCTACCCAAAAAAATGTAGTGTCCTTGAAAGTCCATGTTCTACCACCAAACCATGCTTTTAGCCATTAGAAAAACATCCTTAAATTCATTCATGATGTTATTCTTCTCAATCCATGAGTTTATTCTTCTCAATCCATGATCTTATTCCACTTGGTTAAGAATTTATGACAATTCACAACTATTTAGATGTATTTCAGAAAAATCCATAATGGGCTTGGCAAATAAAGAATAAGCTTGACACTACGAATCAAAATTTTTCATTATATTAGCTTTGGCTCTGATACCACTGTAAAAACCTTCTATGAGCATCAAAGACTAGGAGGTTGAAATCCATAGAACCAAACAGAAACGGATGGAAGACAAACCAACCAAGCCAAATCTAGATCTTATGGATCTAGGCCCCAAGCTATGGATCTACCCATCAATGCTCAATAGGAGAAATGTCACACTGGCAACATCATCTGTTACCCATACCAAAACCAGGCATACACTAGTGAGAGCCCAATGGGTATACTTATACCCTCCAAACCCCATGCACCACTAGTAGTGCACTATGACATCTCACTGACACCTCTGTAGCCTAACTAGTCCACGTCATCCAGTTTCCCTACGACTCACTAATAAACTCATAGAAATCCACCATCATGAGTTTACGCCTCCAATTATTAATTATGACAATACATTTGAGGGCCCCATGTTTAAATTGCAGCAAAATAAGTCCAATTGATCCAAGAAATAATGGAGAAAGCACCTAATTAAGATCCAAACAAGATCCAATAGCTAGAACACAAATCAATGTATTGATTTCTAGCTTATCTTGGCTTGAACTCCACTCTATGGCTACAAAATCAATGCAAAATCCTTCACACGTGTGGATGTCTATGTACTGTACCAGCACCCTCCAAACCTTCTAATCATTCCAAAAAAAACAAATGGCAATACATGAGGACTTTATTCAAGAAAATATTCTTATTATTGTGGTTGTTACTTCATATACAAAAATAAGCTATTGTGTTTTAGTCAAGACATAATCGATTTTGGATAAATTGGTTAGCAATTCTAGATCTTTACAAAAAATTTCTACCCTATTGACTTTAAAATAAAATGATTCTTGCAACATAAGTTATTTTGATTTACTTATTTTTAAAGGTTTCTTGCCAAAATACCCTCATGAAAGCTTTTGTAGTCTAAAGTTAGTTTGATATAGTTATTTTTAAAGGTTTAGTATCTTGCCAAATAGCCTCATGAATTTTTGATCTTAGAAGATTCGCTTAGCGTGTTCTTTCATATTCTTGAAGACAACTAAATCTTGCACCGATTGCCTTTCCTCAAGAAGTCAAGAAATTATGATTTTTGCACCGGTTGCCTTTCCTCAAGAAATCAAGAAATTGTGAAATCACCGTTGAATACAAAGTTTCCCATATAGTGTTGAGAATCACAGTAAGAACTCAGGAGAGTGACCATAAAATTTGATAATAACTTCACCTGTATTTTTTGGCATGTCATGAATTCTAAGTCCAAGAATAAATTTTCACAATCATTGTGATAATAAAAGGTCGTAAAGAAATTGAGAAGAGATATCGTGCCCCGTAAAGATGCATTTTAGTGAGACTTGTAAAAAAAGTCCAGAAAAAATAACGGTCTTTTTAGTGACCTTTACACTTGGTCTACAACGCCTGTTCGATTTGGGCTCAACCTAATGACCTCGCCATGATTTTGTGACCGTTTTATAGAGCACAAATGTCACTAAAAAGACCGTTCCTCAATATATACCACTAGGATTCTTGAGGCCTAATTACACCCGTATGGATTTCCTAGCGGTGAAATTGCCACTTTACATGAGGGAGTTTACAAAAAACAAGCAAGCAAGCCTCCACTAAATATATTAAGAATTTATTATCTCCAATTATTGGAAACAAGTATTCAGGAAAAGTTTCACACATTTCAAAATGGCTGCCCAAGTATCCAATTATGTCATGAAAAATATTTTAGCTCAAATTCAACTCAAAAGCCCAATATACATTGTTTTTAACTCAAATTTAACTCAAAAGCCCAATACACATTTTTTTTTCCTATGTTGAATTGGCAATCCATTGATCTTTCAGGTAGAAAGTCAAACCACATGAAAGTTATTTAACTCAACCTTGTGGTGTAAGGTCTGAATTTTTTCGATCATCCATTGCGTGTGCATCTACTGCAACAAATATTCAAGCATGTGCAAGACCTAGTGAAATGCAAGATTGTGCACAAAATCAAAGCTTCTTACCATTTCCATTGTGCATTCACTAGATTGCAAGACCTTTGCATCTTTTCATTTGTAATAGAAAAACAACAAGCTGGTTAGGGTTGTCTATTATATACTTGAAATGTGTGAACTGAAGACTTCCTTTCCTCTCCAATCAGCAACAAAAATGAGGATATACCATACAAGAGAATAAAATCTTAATAGGATCAGACAAAAAATATTGAAATTGGCAAACATTATAATATTCCGCCTTTGTATCTACCTTTAAATTTGATTGGTCAGAATTTTTTCTGCCTCAAAAATATACTAAGCCCTCCTGTATGGAACCAGAAAATGTAGTGCTCATGAATGGAGTTTTTACTTAGTGCAATGTTTAGGGAAGAACTTTGCAATACATTAGGCTGATAATGTGTATGTCTCAATATATAAAAATCTTGACTCATCTTCTTGGCTGACCACTAGCTCAATAGGAGAACCAGCCAATAATTTTCACAATATGAAGCTAATCTTACATTATGTAGTTGTCAATAAACAAGTTATTTTCTTGTGGAATTAAAAGGAAAGGGCATTGAGTGACTTTTAAATGCTAGAAGATACCCTTCTAGATAGTGTTTCTTTGAACTTGGAAGCATCTATGTTCATAACTAAGGACAAAAGTGCAAGACAATCTATTTGTTGGAAGTACAAACGGAAGGAATATGAATTCATTATCTAGCTCTTGGATATTTACTCAAAATAGCTCTTCTCAACATAGTTACACATATCATGCTCCAATGAATGCATAACTATTTAGGTTATTTGCTGATGTAACTCTTAAACTACGTATGTTTATTTACAGCTGGGTTCTCAAGTAGTGGTGCGCCTCAATGTTAAAACAGTGAGCTACTGCACTATAGACCATCTTGTTACAGATGAGCAATACAATGGTTAAGACTATGTCTGCAAGCTTTGCAAGGAAGCTAGCAGAGATGATATTTCCTAAACCAGACAGGCCCTTGAAATGCTTCATGACTTGTAATCTTAGTCTCCACATTTACATCCTCGTTATTTACGTATAAGGATAAGCGGTTGTTGCCATTCATGATTTTTTTTTTATCTATTTCATTACCCTAAGTCATGGCAAGTGTTGGTTATTGTTCTATCCTCTTCCTTTACTACATGGTGCAATGCATAAATATTTCAAGCAAGTGCATATATTAAAATTGTTATTTACGATTGCAGTTGGAAAAATTTTGTTGTCTGATCTATTTCACAACTACTCCAGTAAGTGAGGGGTAAAGACCTGAGGGGAGGCTCTAGCTCATGCCCGAGAGCAAGGGCCTGAGAAAGTGTAGTGCTTGGCACTCGAGCTTTTACCCTGCATAAAAAATTGAATGCAAACATATTTGTTGACTTTTTGGATGCCATCATCTATGGATTAATCCACCATTATTTCCTAAAAAAATTGGCAAGGGTTTGACAAAGGTTTGAAAGAAACTTTCCACACATTTTGTTCAATAAATTACCATGTCCACATTAACAGGCACCTTTCCAACAATCAGCTTTGGATACAAAACACAGGACAATGCAAATGTTTTGGTAGTAAAAAATTGTTTGCAAACGAACAGACATCGCCTACAAATCCATTTGCCTTGTCACCCTCCAAGTATAGCATTGCTAGAAAGGACAAACTATAATGAAACTCGAAGATGGCATATAGAGGTGCCTACTTTTTGAAAGATTGCCAAACAAGAATGTCATGGCTCATTTGATGCATATGAGATATAAATTTTAACGTTTAGGTAGAAAAGTTCCACATTGACCCTCATTTCAGGCACAAATGGGCAACACGCCAACTTTGAAAAGATGAATATGGAAAAATTTGATTCACCTCGCTGTAAAAAATGCCACTTCCTGATTCAAGAGTTATGTATCATTTATCTTTTTCTTAATAATCTATACACACCAAATGTGTTCTTATTTTCCCAAAGCCAGGGTATGAAAAAGGCACGATACAGAGGCGGTGATTTTTGGTTATCTAGAAAAGAACGTTCTGCAACTGCCTGCAAATGCAAATTTGGATCAATAATAGTTGCTGAAAGTAGCTGAGATGGCCAGTATACTAATGTAACCATAGTAAACTTGGAAAAATATATTATCTAATGGGTTACACAAACATCAAAACTTCTGATCCAGCCAACAAGAAAGCTTTCAGTTGCACAACATGCTGAGCCAAACTTGAAACTAACAGGCTAAGCAACCCAGTTAGAGAGGGCTTAACCTCCCAAGTTGTAGCATTTTCTCCACGGACCAGCATGTTTAACAAAGCAATGGAGAAGATCCATAATGTGATGACTCTCCCTTGTGATATCGTTTCAGTTAAAGGGGGAAAACAAACATAAATACATACAAATTGGCCTGAAGAGGCTTGGTTCTGATTGTTGAAATAAGCTGGCGCCACTCTGGTTCCTCCCGCAGTAGAATTGAAAGGAAATGGAAGAAGACCTCTGAAGCCATCATCGACCCAGCTGACTTTGTAGCTAGAGCTCGGTAGGAAAAATGATGATGGAAACCTGTGCCATTCGCTCCCGATGCACACAGTAGAGCCTGCAAAGACAGAAACGTAATTATCTGTCAACAGCAACTGCATGGGACCAAAGTGCTATCTCACCTGAAAAAGTTTGCTATTAGACAAATCAGAAAGTCGCGAAGCTTTCTATATTGTGCCCCAGGGGCAATGCATTGCAATAATAGCAAGCTCAAAATAGGTCAATGACAACCAAAGACAATACACTTCTAATATTGCCTTTTTCATGATGACTTGGCGTAGCCTTGGGGATTGTTGGCAGCTGGAAAGTCGCACAGGCCATTGATGTACAAGATCAGCTCACAAAATAGAGATTACATTTAGTCACTTGAAGTCTGGAGAACACTACTTATCTCTAAGTCAAGGATACTAGAAATCTTTAGACTCTGAAGCTACTCGGCTTCACAAGAAAGAGAGTAAAGGGAGTTAAAAGCAACATATTCAAGAGGAATGAGTAGCTAAGCGCTGCCATTCAACGAAGTGAGTGGCATGTATATAACACACAAAATATTCAAGACAGTCCTGTAAACTTTCTTAGAGATCTACGAAGATCCAGATGGCGTATCCTAGTAGTCGACAGGCATAGAGTAATGATGGACAAGCTCCAAGCAGTGTCCAAGTAAGAATTGTACTATCAACCATTTGATGGAGGTCAGAGACTTTAACCGTTTTGAAAACCTTGCCTGTTGTAGCTTACAGACAAAGCCAGCAACTTGACCCCACTTTCATTGAAAGGCTCATGTCTCTTTTGAACATTCACAGGCTTGATAATTCATGCGAAACTTAAGCAAGAAGTGCCTTCCCATATAGCACATAAAATGTCACAGAACAAGTCACCGGAACTTTAGCTAAAGTATCATATTTTATGAGGTGAACTCAGACCAGCTTAAGTAAAGTGCAACACATCTTGAAAATCAAGTTGCAATCAGGTCAGGATGCTGGGCCAAAGAGTTAAACCAAAGTTGGACAGTCATGTCCTCATAAGCAGATACTCCATGCCTCTGCATACTATACTCTGCTTGATTCCCATATTTATACAGCTTTAAGATACAAGACTACAAAATAAAGCCATAAGCAAATTTTGTTGTGGATAGATCTAATTTTATCCCTAAAGATTATGGAATATATCATGATGCTTACCAGTGGAGGATGTGTTTTCCAATGAGGAAAGCTGACGGTAAACGTGCATGGGAGCAGAATAACCTTGCAATAGTGATGTTGTTCTACTATATGAGAGTACTAAAATCAATGCCATCGCCAAAGGCCTCACCAATTTTGAAAGCTGTATAAATTGCAACACCGTTAGCACTTGAACTACAACATGCTGATATGTAGGCTTAGTACTCTCTCTCTCTCTCTCTCTCTCTCTCTCTCTCAAAATCAATATTGAGGAGTTGGCACTTTCACAGTCTTCCGAGCGTTCATTTGGAACTAATGAGACCATTCGGCAAGTACTCCATATTAGTCAGGCACATTTGTAATGGCCTACCAGTAACACGAATCAGGAGCAATTATATGCCACATACAAAATTGGGGGTCATCATGTAGTTGGCTTTCTTTTGGAGTACATATCGTTTCACCACTAGTATAAAAAATCTCCAAGTTTATCCAACCACACTTTCTAAGCAAAAATTGTCATGTTCTTCCCCGATTGCATCCCTTTATTGCACCGATGCACCCAATTTGTCATCCCGCACCTAATTACGCTGCTGTAACCTGAGCCTAGATAACACTTTTTCAATCCTCACTGCAAACACTCACAAGCCAATTCCTGCTAGATGATGCATCACTTGAGAAGCAAATCAAAGAACTCATTTCTTGCCTACATCTTATAAGTTCTTTGCCCTTTCTTACCAAAACTGCACGAAAAGAATCCTGGGTTATGGATATTAAGGAATACTTGGTGCAATAGTCAGCATTATCAACTACATAGACGGGCACAGAAGATTAACGAAAAAGCTTTCTTTTAGCTAAGGAGATCCACTAATCATATAGAAGAGTAGTTCGAGGTAAGAAGAGAGCCTTCACTACATGAGAACACAAGCCCTTCAAGAGCTTCTTAAATGCTCATCGCAAATGAGTTTTTGCATGAATTTCCTCCAAATGACCCCACACCCCAATTTGACAAACCTCTATACTTGGATTGATACTCGTATATAGACACACGCACTATAGCATTATACTACATAGATAGATCTATGGACTATGGTCAACACTCGACCACCCATTTTCTCGATTCTTTTACCCCAAAGATGATCCAAGACATTATTAAATGCTCGTAGCCACCTCAACATACCCGTATTATCAATGACCTCCGAGCTAAGCATTATATATTCCTTCAAGATCCTCTTGCTCACACTTGTTCATGTTTAATAATCACCAATCTGTCATGGACCCCATGAAGCTAGAAAAACATCAACTAGTATGATTAGCCATATCTTAGCTAAAATATAGGATAATTATAGAGTATGAATTGAGTACAATGGCAAAGGCCCAACGTTTGTAAGGATTAAGCCATGCATGTTTTAGGCCAACTTCCAAACTATATCACATGAGACATTTTCATGTTGCAACCTAAAACTGATGAGGCGATGAGCAAAAAGGAGGATTTTTTGTTGCATTGTGAACTTTGGGAGGGCTTCTGGCTCAATCCCTTGGTTGGGGCGAATACAAGGTGATGTGGCGATGTTATTACCTCGTAAGAGAGGTTACATGCCCATGTCAATGCATTGGAAGGCTTTTGTGAAATGAGAGGGTTTGCAATAAACCCAATGATGGAAAAAGGCTATGGCCTTCTACACATCTAGATGCTGTATTTCCACAGGCATTGGCGTTCATGACATCCACTTGTGCATTGCAACCAATGAGACAAAAAGGACACCATCTGACATGGTGTGCTCAAGTTTTACAATTTCCATCTTCTCTTATACAAATCTATTTTTGAAAGAACACACACTACAACAATATACTTCTACCTCCTATGTCAAATGAGGTAGCCTCTAGGAATCAAAATGCATATTCACGAAAGCAATCTTGTTGGTTGTTCACAAGCTTTGGAGTCTAATACCAAAGTTTGGTTTTAATCACACACACAAGAACTGCCCAGGGGTTTGCTAGATCATCCAACCGTGAATCTTCACCATCCATCAGGAATCACAAACTCACTCACATCATTTATAGATAGATATCTATTTGTGAAATTAGAATATATCCAATTTCACAAATTTAGGGTTTAGGGTAGTCAGTGATGTCATAAGGTAAACCTTAGAAACAATATACGAGCAACTCAAAAAGTCAAAGGATCAAAGTCAAAACAACAATAAAAAATTCAATAAACAAAAAATAGATAGAACACATCCACAAACCCTAGGAGCCACAATTGACGAGTAACCTTTTTTAAGGAGAAGTGTGTATCTATCTATCTATATATATAAAGATATAAGGGTGTTGCTAGCCCAGTCTACTCTCCCTATGTCACACCTGGGGGGAGTAGGGTGGGGGAGCACCACCCTTACACAAGCTCTTAAATGGCTATCCTCACCTTAAGATCACTATTTGATGCGCACTACCCACCCCCCTTCTCTCTCTCTCTCTCTCTCTCTCTCTCTCTCTCTCTCTCTCTCTCTCTCTCTCTCACATCGAGCATACCCTCTCGCTCCACTGGGATGCCCACCATGCTCTATCTCTCTCTCTCTCTCTCTCTGGCAGGTGCGATGGTCTGCTGGCCCGCTGCCTGACTCCGATTGAATAGGACGCTAGGGCGAGGCAGATCAACTGCCTATGGCTAACAAAGGGAATGGGTTTAGGGTATGATGCACAGCCCATGCGGAACATCTTTTCCGAATGCACCGTGCATGAAGGATGGAAAATGCTCGAAGAACTACCCAAGGAATTTCATTGATGAAACAGCGGTAGTGAATGGGTATCCTTCGTATAGGCGTAGAGACAACGCGCGCCCACACACCCACACCCACACCCACGCACGTTTGCGCGCACATGTCCGCCATCGGCGGGCACATTTTACTAGAATATATATATATATATATATATATATATATATATATATATATTTAAACTTATGTACAGTTTTGCGCATGTGTATGGGTGCACCCATGCATCCTCCTCCCCGCACCCATGCATACACAATTTTTGAACTAGAAATGATGGAGAGGAGGATGCATGTATGGGGCACAAGATGCATGGCCCTCCTCCCCAAGCATATATATTTATGTATGTGTAGATATGTATGGTGAAAATAGTATGTATGTATGTAGAAGACTCTCTCCTATACCCTACTTTTCCCCCCTCTCACCCAATTTGAATTTTCCCTACCTTCCCCCCCCCCTGCTCTCTCTCTCTCTCTCTCTCTCTCTCTCTCCTTCATCGCCATCGCCCGCTCCTTCATCGCCATCGCCCGCACGCTATGAGCAGCCGGAAAACCAGAGTGAATACACGAAAAACCATGGCCACAGGAAGAAGATCAAAGCAGAATAAAGATATTGAATAAAATGATATAAGCAGAATAAAGATATTGAATAAAATGATATGGTCAGTGATCCGCACCTCCGCGTGCGAGAGTGCTCCATTCATCTCAGATCACACGCAGACGCCCCCCCTCCCTCCCTCCCCTGTGAGCAAGCAAGTGGCATGCACTCTACATTCTATCAGCATAGCCGTTTCTGAAAATGCGCATCCTAGAATGCACTTTTGGAGTATTAGAAAACCACCCGCCATCGTACAGTCAAGTAAATCATCCAAAGGCATGTATGTCGTATCGTTTAAGGGATATGTTTCGTTTTCTGCGAGGAAGTATCAGCAGCGAGTTTGTGGAATTCATTATCCATTGGATGACAGTAGGTCTTCTAGACAGCAGACACCAGACTGTCGGACACAAAAGCCTACAATGCAATTAACTTAGCTGAAGATTAGCTCCTGCCCTGGCTAACTAACTATCCAGGTTTTGGCATTTAGTCCTGTCTTGAAAAACTGAAAGAAAAGAAGAAGAAAAGCCTCTAAGTTCTAAACCAAACCCTAAGCTCCCTATTTATTTCTCTATGGATTGATAGATCTTATAGCAGTAGTTATAATTTTTATTGCTGGGTGATTTCTAATAGGTGCTTCGATGAAGAGAATGAAAGGTGATGTTGAGGAATCCGAAAGAAGTTTGAAGCGGCCAGTAGCCAAGTTGAAGCTCTTCAGTTTGCATCTCTGTCTTCACCTCAATTTGAAACATAAACTTGAATGTTATCTATCGTAGAGTAAAATGAAACAATTGCCATTGTTTGTTGGAATTAATCACTCATGCTTTGCTCTAATGACTTTCTGAAAGAGAAAATAACATCAACATTAAAGGGATTTTTTGTGCCTCATAACGAGGAAATACCATCAAAATTTTGAGTCTGGTTTATAACATAAGCTACTTTTGCAGGCTTCCCGGACTTTCCTACTCCATTTCACATCAAAGAGGCTGATGTAGCTGCGATAACAGCCGACTTCAATCAATATAGGTGAGCTTCTATAGAAACGGACCACCAGTCAATGCGGCTAGAGCTAGATTAAGATGCAAAACCAATTCTTTTTTAGGCATATGCAGGGTGTCTACAAAAAGGTGGCATCAGCATTTGAGATGGCTCATGGAGTGAAAGTGGACCCTGCTACTGAGGTTACCGTTTGTTGCGGTCAATCAGAGGCCTTGGCAGCTGCTATACTTGCAGGTTGACAGTTGGTTTTCATCTACAAGGAAATTCTTTCTTATTAGATTGCATCCATGCTTTTGGACCAGGATCTGGATTTGCATCATAGTTAGCTCAATCAATAGAGTTTCCTGGAATATGCCCTGATTGGAGTTCTGGCTCATGTCAAAACCTTTCTTTCATTATACAAGGACCTGATTTTGCATAAACCTCTATGGTTGTGCGATATAATCCATGACTGACGTTTGTAAGTCTGAGCGTCTCCCTCCCAGCAATACCACGGTCGCCCAGACAAATGCGAGCACGCCCAACTGGCTTGCTATCTTCTCAAGCACTCCGAGGTGGAATGTTTTCTAATGCATTTAAAGTTTCTTACTCAAACAGTCCGCCGTTGAATGCGCCCTTCCGGATTGTAACCACTCTGAGCAGAGAGACAGGCTTAAGAACTGTGACAGTTCGGAAAAGTCACTGATTATGAAGGCGCTTAGTAGTTCAGCTACGAGGTCATATCGTATGAAACCTTAATCGTATCGTTTTACATGCTTAAAACTCTAAAAAGAAGAAAAGGTACATCCCGTGCAGATTTTAAGAGTTTCAGATAGTTTATCTTGATTACCCATTTCAGTTATCCAGTTATATGAAACTTCTGTAGCTCAGAATTCATTTGAATCAGTACCAGCATCAATTCAAAACCATAACCTAGAAAGCATAACGAAACTATGAATGCATTATGAACGATTGTAGATACGATTGGGATGGTGCAAACTTGACATTATCCTGGGGCAAAAATGTATGCAGCTATGTTTGGGACAACAATTTGCAACGGGGACATATAGTCGTTTGTATCATGGATTTTATAAGGAAAAGGAACTGCATTCACTGATGCGGCCAGTTATATCATCTGCCAATTGCATTTTACTTATAATGTTGCATTTTAGTTATAGTTTTGCCAATCCCTATTCAAAGTTAGACTTTTCAAATAAAATAATATTTCTGTGCTGAATCCTTTGTGGTTAATATGCTGCTGACAGGATTATGCAGACTATTAGTGAATCTATCAAGCATATGCAGCGTTTTGATTGACGTGATATTGTCCTAATGGCTGAATAATATTCTCTTCTGCTGCATCACAAGATATCTCAGAGTATCCCAGAGATTTTGAGAGACTCGGAAGACACTTTGAATTTCAGCACGAGGACATTGAACCCCCAGATGGACCAAAAAGATCCAAATTCAGGCTCCCTTGATGGGAAACAGCATGATACCGTTGCAACTGAACCATCTCCAAGGTACTGAATGTTACTGATTTGCAAAAATGAAAGACTCTTAATCTTTTGCTCTGAACTTTTCCTCTTATACTGCTTTCATGATTGTACTTCTTAAAAATCAGAGCTTCAGATTTCTAAGTGCTTGCATGCTGTCAAATTAGGCATCACTTTTTTCCAATCCTCATCAGGAGTAGAAAGCTAATGGCTGAAGTCTTGGGATGACCAGGCAGAATGACTAGGCAGATTTCTGGAGCAGGTGAAATTACCCTACTAACCCATCTAACGGATTAGTCTCAGATCCTCAGATTAGTGCTTCTTCAATTTTTCCACGCACCTGTCTATTCTGCCAAAACGAAATCTTGCTCACTGTTGCCATGGTACTGCCAGCAGAGGTGCTTGCTTCCGGATCATCTAATCTCTTCTTCAGACTCTATTTTACCTGTTTTTGTTGAGCACTTCGTCTGCCATGCCTAAGTTTGTATGTACCGACTTTACCCAAGTGGTCTAATTACTTCCGTGAATTATTAGTTCGAAAAATTGCTAAGCCTTTATAGATAGTGGAGTTTTGTGTATGTGACTCGACCTCTTAGATGTTATTTTCCTTCTGTTGGGCTTGGTTTCTTTGAGCAGAAGAGAGCCTTTTTCAGTATAACCTTTTTGCAAGCGGATGGCTTTTTCAAGACAAATGTACCAGATGTTTATGCTGTAAGAGATGTTGCAACTTTCCCTTTGAAGCTCTATAGTGATATAAGGAGAATTGAACATGTCGATCATTCAAGAAAGTCAGCAATCTAAGCCGTTCAGGTTTGATGCGGTTCTCCCTCATGCTTTTATATGCATCAATTCCAAGTGTAGTGTACTAGGACGATTTCTGACACCGTGATCAACTAGCCGCTGTTATAAATATTGCATATCATAACCAAAAAAAATTATTTTTGCTCTATTATCAAAAATTTGGTTGCATTTTTTAAGATGCCTTAAGCATATTTGTATGTAGCTATAGCTATAAACTTTTACTTTCAATTTTGTCCACGGTTGATAATCATAATCAGTTTTGGCAGTTTATTGAAGCTTGGTGCTGCACATGTACCTTAGAAACTCTATTCTATAACTGATTGTCAACCTCTGACCTTTCTTTTTGCAACAGCGGGCGCTAATAGTTAGTAATAAGCTGTGTTATTCTTGATTATGTACCTTTCACAATCTGTGAGAACTATGATGAAGGTTGTTCTGCTGGGTGCTTACCTCTTGAACCACGTAAATCATATATCAGCGGACTCATTTTGAAGCACTATCCCTTTTTCCAAAGACTCGAATTCCAACACAATAGAACGACATAATTAAGGGTAGGTTCCTACCTACGGAGTTTCAATATTTTGGCACACCAACTGGCAATTTAATTGGAACTAGTATGGCTGTTAGCTTTTGTACATCCCTTGAACGGACTCGCACGTGTGAGACAACAATGCCACAAAAATCTTCCAGAAACTTCAAAATTAGGAGTGGAAACACAATCTCAACTAGAAATTTCTTCTTGCACTTGATTTTCCACCTATACCACCACTTTTAGCTGGTTGAAAACTAAGTTCTAGGGGCTGGTGCCTATAATCTCCTCTACAACTTGTGTTGTTCATCAAAAAGTAGGATTTCTCACACAAAAGAGGCAATTTAACACCTATAGACGCTTTCGCTCACACAGATAATTCTCTTCTCTAAACAAAATATTGAAATAATTCCTCTTTTCAAAAGTCACACAAGATCACAAGCCCACAACTTCAAGTGGGACAATGATAAACTTGTCACCCAAATTTACAAACACATATCCTCACAAGAAAAGTTAATTGATACCATATGTTGGTAATTCAGAAGCTCTAATAGCATGTTCGGCTATAGATGGCAAACTTTGATACCATGAGTAGGTAATTCACAAGCTCTAATATGACAAAATCTGATACCTAAATCTAGAGTTACGAAGTCACAAGATCTATCATAGTAATACAACCAAACAGCTATGATACCATGTTGGTAAGTAGATGGCAAACAGTTATACCTAAACCTAGAGTTACACAATAACAAGATCTATAATAGCCATATAGAAAAAAAACATACTAATATAAACAACATAGTGAAGGACAAGATTTCAAAGATGGATCAACGCAGGTGGCAGCACACAATTTTGAATTTTCTTAGTTAAGTACAAACAAATCAAAATAGTATGAGTCAAGACAATATATTAATGGCTAAAAGTACAACACAACACAAACAAATTACTTGTAGATCAATAACACACTAAGAAAAATAGGTATGCTACCCATATGCACTTGCCTTACACCACACAAAATAATTAACTAGCAAATCAGGCCTCAACGGTATTCATTTTGTTTCAAGGACCCTTGAGACACTTACTAGATTAGCACATGTGTGCCAAGGGTCATAACAACCTCTAGACCTATACTGGCCTAGGTAGTCTAGAACTACTACCACTAGAAGCTCCTCAAAAATGAAACTGGCACCTCCAACTCAACTCCGCTAGAGTCCAATATAATTAGCGATTTGACATCAACACTCTTCATATTTTAATTTAGGCCAATTTGAATGATGATGAATTGGCCAGTTTGGATTAACCAACTTAGTTGATTCAAACCAATTCAACTTGGATGCCAAAAAACTGAATCAATAAATCAATATTGGGGTTTCTGCAAATTCGTAAATTAATGCCTAGATATGTGTTACATCAAAGAACAAGTGCTAGTTTGACTGTTTTGGTGCAAACTACATTGTCATAATGCAAGTACAATTACCCAAGTCTTGAAATTTGAATTATGAACCCTAATACCTAATATTACATAGCGACTTCAACAATCAGTGTTATAATTTATGATTAAAAAAAAACAAAGTTTTAGAACTTAAATTCTACAACCTAGAATCTTAGCTCTACTAGTTATTGAGCGATCATCACTAATCATGTAAAGAGTATGAGACTTATCACTTGAATCAGCATCGCATATCATATGTATGTACAATGTTGGATGGTCTGAGACAGTAGACTATGCGTACTAACTTCTAAGAGTTACTAGTTAAACACTAGATTAGAACTCAATGCACAATGCTCACTACTCATTGTTTAGTATTAACTTTCAGGTAAGCACTAACTACTTGGACAAGTAACTTAGTAACTAGTAACAAGTCACAAATCCCAAAATCTCATAGAAACTAAAATTTAAACCTAAAACGAGCGATGAATTATGAAAATGAATTCATGATTTATATCATATTTCACGTAGCATAGATTATGAATCGAATTGAAATGTGATTCGTTATACTAAGAATGGGCTTACTCTGAATGGGGTAGAAATTATGGTCTTGGCAAACTCCAACACCAATGGTTGGGTTCATGTCAATCATCCTCTAACAGAGTCTAACCCGTATATTTGAAAGCTTGGCAAATGATCAATGTTATTTCTTTGGAAAACCAGGAATTTTTCATGAGCACTCTTGTTTAGAAAGTGAAAAAAATCTACTTAAAACTATCATATTCTTTACTAGAAAGCAGTCAATTATACTCAAATACACACCTTAAGCAGAAGACTTTCTGGATCATATGCTCGAGAAACTTTTGAGACTAGATCAGGGATTCTTTCAATAGCAGCAGCACTTGCAAGACATATCAAGGGGTAAACTGGATATATGAATCTGCCAAAGATGGAGGGGCCCCAAGTTAAACATTTTCTATCAACTTAATTTTCTGGGTTGCATTTCTGCTGGTGACAGAAGCAGTCATATGCGAGAAACATAAACTTTACTGTCTAGAATTTTCTAAAGGTAGAACATGTTTGGTCAATAAAATCTACGTAAAGTTTTCTGAAATGAATTGGGAGCACAATAGTATTGGCCATAATCACTTCTCAAAAAAACAGATCTGAACTCAATACCTGATTGATCCATTATCCCTTACAAAATTGCAAGAGAAATGCAGCAGGAATTGAATCAAGTTGCAATGTAAAGGAATTCGTAAATAAAAAAATCAAGTATCCAAGCAACAAAATCTCTGGCAATCTGCTATGGAAAAAACTTTAAGCTAGAGTAGCTGAAAAGATCCATCCATCAAAAGCATTCGATTGATGTCTATAAGAGTTCAAATCTTAGATTAAAAACATGTGGATGCCAGTAGGAAAGCTAGATCTAAATTGTTACTTTTAAAAGAAGAATTTAACCCCAAAAGCACGAACATTTAGCAAGCATTGTGATCTAGATTCCTTAAAGTTAAAAGTTGTATAGCTTGGATGTTTTATGCACATCCTACATGGAACTTAGAAATTATATCTATCTAAACATGTGTTTCCTTATTGACTTTTAGGGTTCACAGTAAGTATGAAAATTGTCAGGTGAACAAGTCCGAGAGAGTAAGTCCTCCAGGCTTGCTACATCCACTTGAGATACTCTAAGGAGGGCGACTAGCCATCTCCTCCTCCATGTGTGTTTGAGATTCGTTATGTTGAAGTGGTGGCAACCTAATTTAGAGCGTTCCTTTTAGCGCATGGCATCTTCTTTTTGCATGGTGCAAGTGCCCAACTTATGGCACAATAATTTTTTAAATATTGATTCCTTGAATGACTTCCATCTTGTTCCTAAGATTGTTAATACAAACTTTATAAGTCAAGACTCAATTTGGACTTCAGCTTTCATCTTCTTGGTTGTATCCGAGTCTCACTTTCATGCATGTTCTACTCGCATCCAAGACCACTAAGGAATGCAAAGTAACTGGACTTCTGCCAGTCTGGAGTGTGTGGTTAAGTACTTGGTTTAAGTTGAGTTGTTCTTAGGGCTCTAGACTCTACATCGCTCAGTATGTTCTTGCTGGAATCCAAATTCCAATTCTTAATATAGGTAAACGTCTGGCTTCATTTTGCCAAGCTTATAGGACCCACCATGACACACTAGGTTCGGAATACTTGTTCGTCTGGAGTCTGTTCTTAGTGCTTAGAGCTTAATGTAACTGTGAACATCTTGATATCTAGTCAGTAAAAATTTCTTTAACACCTACAGCTATTATAGAGATATTTGAAAATCAGATAATTATTACAAGTATATCTGTTTCTAAGGGTCATGACATATTTACGTCTTTGTTTTATTAGTTTTGCTTTAAGATTGATGAAAGTAGCCTATTTAATGTTTATTTACACCTGTTTTATGCTTGAACAGCGGCCACAATTGGTGAAGGGTAATATGCAGCTATTTTCAGTCGACCAGCAAAGAAGTCAAGCTTTGGAAGCACATGCGGCATCTTTTGCTACTTTCAAGGTACTTGCATTTTGCAGTAAGTCATATTCGTGTTTTGCAAAATTGGCTCATTTTTAAGTTGGCCTGGGAAAGCGAGTTTGATATAATCTTATTTTTCTTCCATAGGTTCCAGGAAATGAGACTGCTTCGATTCTTATATCTTTTGCAACAAAAAGTATTACCGCAGGCCAGCCTTCGTCAAAGCTGCACATCATTGAGCTTGGTGCACAACCAGGTCAGTGATTGCCTGACTAGAATTTGGGTTGTGGCTTGTCCTTGAAAATCAAAACAATGTTAATCTTGAATAACTTTTCAAAGAATGTCTGTCTCTCTCCCTCTCCGTCTAAGAAAAATCAGAGCAAATACCTCCCATAAAACATGCAATGCAACCTATTCGTCATCATATTTTATATTTGAAAATGGGAAGTTCAAGGTAATTAATGCTGTCTCTCTCCCTCTTCGTCTAAGAAAAATCAGAGCAAATACCTCCCATAAAACATGCAATGCAACCTAAAGTGGATACCATCAAATACGGATTCGAGAGACGGCCTTCCGAACCTGTTTCGGTCATTATGAATTTTTGGTTATGCCATTTGGGTTAACCAATGCCCCAGCCACGTTCATGATGCTCATGAACGATGTCTTGCGAGACTATATGGGCAAGTTTGTCGTCAATTCTATTGACGATATATTGGTTTTTAGTAAAGCGGTCGAGGAGCATGAGGTTCATCTCAAGACCGTTTTGGGCAAGTTACAAGCTTCTGTCTTGTATGCCAATGCTCAGAAGACAGAGTTGTGTAAGACTCGTGTCGAGTATTTGGGTCATGTAGTGACAACTGAGGGTATTTCGGTTGACCCAGCCAAGGTGGTTGTGGTTAAGAAGTGGCCGAGGCTTGCCGATATACGTCAATTACAGTCTTTCTTAGGCTTTTGTAAGTTCTACCGGTGGTTCGTTAGGAATTATTCTTGGATAGTTGCTCCTTTAACGGACCAGTTAAGGAAAAACAACACTGGGTTCGATGGGATGCTGAAGCTCAGCAACGTTTTGAGAACTTGAAGGAGTCTGTGGCCACGGCTCCAGTTCTCAAGATTGTGGATACCCAGAAACCTTTTGACCTAGAGACAGATGCAAGTGGCATTGCCGTAGGTGCAGTGTTGAGCCAAGAGGGTAGACCAGTAGCCTGTGAGAGTAAGAAGTTGACACCAGCTCAACAAAGATATCCAACACACGAGCAAGAGCTGTATGCGATTATACATGCGCTCAAGGTGTGGAGACATTATTTATATGGCGTCGAGTTTTATGTGTACACTGATCATCATACTTTAAGGTATTTTTGCACTCAGCTAGATTTGAAGGGCCGCCAAGCTCGGTGGGCCGAGCTGATGCAAGAATTTCATTTGGAAATTTGCTTCCGAAGAGGGAAGGAAAATGTGGTCGCTGATGCACTATCTCGTATACTGCATCAGATGAGCTTTACTATGGTTGACAGTGGTCTCATGGAGGAGATTAAGAAGGCTCAAGAAAAGGACCTACATTGTCAGCGTGTGTGGCCTAATGCGCGCAAGGTAGTCAACCAAATGGAAGAGTCAGTCGAGGCTGTCGCTTCCGTAGAGGCACACACTAGTACATATTTAACATACACCGTGAAGGATGGTGTGTTATTGAGAAATGGAAAAGTTTTCGTGCCAGACGTGAAGGATCTTCGTCGTAAGATACTTCATGAATGCCATGATAGTCCCTGCGCAAAGCACCCTGGTATTGATAAGACTAGTGAGCTTTTGAGAAGGCATTATTTCTGGCCACGATTGCAGCAGGATGTAAGAGAGTATGTCCAACGTTGCATGACTTGTCACGTGAACAAGGCCGAAAGAGTAAGTCCTCCGGGCTTGCTACATCCACTTGAGATACCTACAGGAAGGTGGGAAAGCATCTCTATGGATTTTATTGTTGGGCTACCCAAGACCCAGAATGGATTCAATTATGTTATGGTAGTGGTAGACAGGTTTTCCAAGATGGCTCATTTCATCGCAACGACCAAGAAGGTCACAGCTCCGCAAGTGGCTGAGTTGTTTATTCAGAATATTGTCAGGTTACATGGTCTTCCGAAGTCCATAGTTTCTGACAGGGATCCCAAGTTTACGAGAAATTTTTGGATTGAGGTGTTCGCCAAGTTGGGAACACAATTGCGGATGAGTAGCTCTGAGCATCCTCAGACGGATGGTCAGATAGAGCGAGTGAATCAGATCTTGGAAGATATGCTTAGGGCATATGTGAGTAGTACGCAAACAGACTGGATAAAGCATTTACCGCTATTGGAGTTCGCGTACAATGATAAGAGACATGCGTCCACTAGATTGAGTCCGTTTGAGCTCAATTATGGTTTTAGGCCATTGAGTCCTGCAATCATAGGGATTCCGCATAGGGTACCTAGTGCTGTAGAGTTTTTGGCTCAGATGCAGCAAAAGCTAGAGTTGGCACGAGATAATTTGTCCAAAGCTGTAGCTAGGGCAGAGAGTTATGCTCGTGAGAACTGTACCTATCGAGAATTTGAGAATGGAGATTGGGTGTATTTAGTAGTCCCTTCGAAGTCGAAGGTGCTACACACAGGAAAGTGCGCCAAGTTATCTCCTAGGTATTGTGGACCATGGTTGATTATTAAGAAGGTGAGCCAAGTAGCTTATAAGCTACAACTACCTGTTGGATGCAAGGTGCATCCAGTATTCCATGTTAGCAAACTGAAGAAATGTTTGCACGATGGCGATAGCCTGGTGGAAGGTCTAGTGTCTCTTGAGGAGAAAGACACCACAAGTTATGGACCAGACAGAAGCCTAGATCGAAGGGAGCGATGATTGCGGAATCGTCTCCTTCAAGAGTATCTAGTAACCTGGAAAGGGCATCCGTTGTCAGATGCTACCTGGGAGACGCGACAGGCGTTGCAGAAGTCTTACCCAGAGTTTGTCATCGAGGACCAATGACTTGCCAGAGGAGGGAAGGATTGTTAGAGTCCAGTTACGACTCTATCATGACTTTGGCACGGCCGGTCGCCAGAGGGCCTGAGGCCAAGTATTGGCTAGGGCCGTTGACCGAGGAGGGCATCTGTCCCAAGTTGGGACCGGTGCGTCACGAGCAGTGACATGGTGTGGCCGCCTGACAAGTTGTCAGAGATGCGGTGTGTCTTGACCGTAGCCGTCAGTGACGAGATGCTAGCCGACAAGTAGTCGGGGTGACCAAGAGGGTCACAGGTCTTTGGCGGGGCACGGGCACGAGGGTGGTACCCTATGAGTCATTTAGTATTCACAGGTCACAGGGGCCAGGCATGCCAAGTGGACTGATCACCCACAGGTGGATGCCATGTGCCAGTTGACGGGAATAGCAGGTAGGAGGACTCAAGGAGGGGGGTGCCTATGGTTGGGAGGTTCATTCTACACACCGGCTTTTAGGATTCACGAGCTTGGAGAGACTGGCTTGTGACAATTAACGTTTTTGTTAGGCCATTTAGTGTGTTTTTTTAAAAGTTTTATAAAAAAATCAATAAAAAAAAAGCGATCTGGACTGCGTTCCCCTGTCCGGAATGCTGGCGATCCGGAACACTCCTTCCAGATCGCTGTTGCAGCAGAACGCGATCCGCTACAACATTGGTTGATATATTGGTATCTTCTTGCATGGGCAGGATGTTTTGAGAGCCGTCTAAGGCAGGCACAGTGGTGACTGCAAGTGTGGCATATCAAGGATGCCATTGAGGAGGTGGGGGAGAAACTTAGGTCCTTTTTGTTTGGGCCCTGAAGTGTTCCATGCAAGTAATATTGGTTGTCGTTTGGGTCATCATTCGTTTTTTGTCGCCTTAACAAAATATTCTAATTCGCTTGATTGTCAAAGGCTCACTTTAGGAAATAGTTTGTTGAGATGTCTTTGAATGGCCTTCTGGATTATCCAGTGTTTGAGTCCACCTTTCCTTGAGTGTGAATCTATCAGATACAATCTTTGCATTCTATCCCTGGACACGGGGATGTATGCTCTTTTTACATAATTTCCCATTTTCCTGCCTTCGAAATGTGTGTACACTCACATTTCAGCTGCAATATTCAGAAAATCTTCAGATCAGTCCAGCATCTCTAAAAGTATTGGTTATAACCATAGTCTTTTGCACAGGTGCTCAGATATTTTAATGAGAGAAGAATCGAGCAAAGTATAAAATTCCATGTTTTTAATGAATTGTTTGAGATGAACTAAATGTGGGTGCTGTAAAAGTATTGATTTTTTGAACTGAAAACCCTTTCAGCTATGCCGTTTTGCTGTGTTGTGTGTGGAGTAGTAAATTGCCTTTTGACACCATTTGCTTTGAAAATTTAAGAAATTCATTACCAATGTAATAATGTTTTCACCACCACCATCTGATATGAGCAGTTTTATCCTCTTGCATGTTTGATTTTCCACCATAGCTTTAAACTGCTTGAAGTACTTGATCACTTCAGTTTTTTCCTTCAGAAAAGTTACCAAAATCATTTACAAAGGTCGTAAAGTAAACCCCCCCCCACGAGGTGTCACTCAAGTGGACTATGTGTCTTGCTTGACCTTTGTGCTAAAATGTGCATAAGAGGAGGGTTTTTGCAATGTATTCAATCAATAACCCCATGGTATATGCACAACTTACAAAATACAATAATACAAAGCCCGACGGGGTAAAATAGGCATTTATTTTAACATTAATTACCTTAGACAGTGTGATTTTGGAGCCATTATTTTGAATTCTTGTGGATCATCTGGACAAGAGCCTTTTGATAGCTTGTCATGACAGTCCAGTGGTGTAATAGCCGGTGTGCAGTCGTTCATTCCATATCTTCTCACAACATGTTCTACATATTTGTTCTGATTTAATTTCATCAACTTAGATCAACCAATACTCCTAGATAACAGTGCATCTTCCCTTATTCTTTCATTGTGAAAGTACTTTGCAATTACTCTTTGGTATGATTTATCGGGTCAATGCTATTGTAGGCTAAAATCAAGTCATGTACATAAAAAGTCACAATGATTATCCATCGTTGCTTTTGTTAAACATGGACACAATCGTCGGATCAACTACGTCAAAGCCCCTTTTCTAGAATAATAGAGCCAACTTCAAGTTACCATATCCTTGAGGATTGCTCAAGTCCATAAAATGCCTTATGTAATTTGCAGACCCGATGCTTCTTCCATAGGAAACCTTTTGGCTGCTCTTTCTGTATTAGATTCTTCTGAACATTATTGTTCCTCTTGACTATTCTTGTTGCATTCTACATTTGGTTCAAATCAGTTTTTTGTCTACTAGGGCTGATTTACTTTTCTTTGGATACTTTTAGAGAATAATGCTTATCTAGACTTGATCAACTTCATGTTAGTAAGATCAAACAATCTGTACTGCAATATTGAACAAACACCGAACAAGCACGCAAACTCTCTTTATCCAGTTTCTTTCTCTTTCAATCAGGTATGTGCACTGTGTTCGATGCCTCCTAAGATTCTGAAACATGCATTCACATTTTTTTTAAGTCCCAAATGTAGCTAAATAAGGCCCTAACTGCCAAAACAACTGAAAAAGCTAATCATAGGCCTCATTGCACCCAATAGTAGCCCTAAATGAATTGACAGAAAAGATATCAAAAGTAACACGACAAGCCACTCTGACTTTCAATCTTGACAGAATCTTACAGGCATTGTTGCACCCACACTGGACCACATTGTACCCGAACATTTGGCAACCTACATAAATCTACTGCCCTTAATAAACACTTTAATTTGTTACCCATATTGCCCACAAAAAAAAAAGTTTTCTCAGAAACGCTCTCCCATTTCAGAAACGCGTTTCTGAACACGTTTCTAGAAATGCAATGCAACTACAAATAGTGCCCAACACAATACTGTAGTAATGACCTTATATCTGGAAGAACTGCAGTATCTTGCGAAAGGAATGTGCATCGACCAAGTACAGGAAAGGTGATGAAAAATTCATGTCAATCTATGAAATAGATGAAATTTCCATGTCCCTTAACTTCTAAATATCAGATATGTAGGATGTCAAGGTAATATGCTGTGCCGACTATAGGAAACATAGGGAAGTAATCACCTACTAAATCATGCACAAAAAATTCGAAAAGATGAAGTCTTGGAAACCAAAAAAGGACTGAATGCTCAGTAGCCCAAATGATAATCCATAAAGGAAATTAAAGAGAGCTAAGAAGGTACAACGGAAGATCCAAATTTCATTGGAGAGTCCAAAAGATTTAGTACCAGTATCTAGAAACTGTGCATTTGGAATTTCTAATGTCTATTCGATTGGAATCTGATTCATGCAAGAAAATTGTGTGTTCTTCAATGGCTGGATGAGAGGATTTTAAAACAGCTACCAAAACTCACTTTTAGATTATGAAAGCAACTTCGTGTTTATGAATCGTTTTGATACCAAGTTATGACTGAAACAACATCAGAACTATGATAGAACTGGAGGAACTGCAAATTGAAGGAAAAGCACTTCTGATTATACAAGATGACAAGCTGCTACAGAAATTGCTGACAACGAAAGTTACACCCAGGTTATCATCCACAATATGCCTGTAGGTTGTAACTGTTCACAGATACAGTTTGCAGTTTTTTGGGTCACATGATTCAAACCAGCACATACTTTGAATTTTTCCGAAAATAGAGCTTTGTTTTTGAGAGTCCAGTGGTCAATAAATGTCAATAGATGTAACTGGGTGGTTGGTCCATATAGACTTCTTCGTCTAATTCACCATGTAAGAATGTTGTCTTCTCATCGACTATGTGAATTATGAGATTATGAGCGGCTGCATATGCAAATAGTAAACATAGGGACACATGCTTCATGACTAGAGAGAAGGTCTCAGTGTAGTCGATACCATACTTCTAAGAGAAACCCTTCGCTACAAGTTTGGTTTTGTACCTCAAAACATTTCCATTCGATCCGTACTTCAGCTTGTATACCCATTTGCATTGCACTGTAGATGATGGTCTCAAGTGCCCCAAATTGTATGGTCCTATTGTCATTTAGTAGCAATTAAAAACATGAGGCCGCAAGCCTAAGTACTTGTTAGAATATGCTTGTACCTGTTCACAAATGTGCCATGCTTTATTCCAGTCAACGTGTTCTTCTGTATTTGATTCATACTGCATATTCTTTGAAGACGTTCTAAGAAATTGAGCCATTTCATTTTTTGCAGCACTATACTGACTTGACAGATATCAAACGTGTTGTGATCAACACCCATGCAATAGAGCCACAGGTATGATGGACGCGTAAGCTTTTGTTTATTATTTTTATTGAAGCTCAGGTATTCTGCAAGTGGTTTATGACTTTGTTAGCCGTTTTGCAGGCATTAGTGGAGTTTTTTGGAACACTTTCGAAAGATTGGGCTTTGAATTGTATGAAAGAGCTTTTGCTAGTCAATATGCGTGGAAACTTGCAAATTGTCGTTCAAGTAAGTAGCGATTACTCGTTGTTGAACAAGTATATGGAAATGTTTAGTGTGCAGTGCACTTCGGCTATTATTTCTCTATCATCAACCAGCTGTTAATACTCCCATATTTACTGCAGGTAGCAAAGGAGTACTCAGAACAGCTTGGTGTAGATGCATGTGTGAAGTTGTTTGAGCAGTTCAAATCTTACGATGAAGGCCCTGCACAAACCATAACCCTTTCCCTGAGTGAGCCAAATGAAACCAACGAATATCTTGTCCATGTCGGAGCTCATCTCAATCACGAACAACGCAGACGGCTTGAAAAGCTCTACAAAAATATCGACATGTCTTTGTCTGGACCTATAAAGACATGAAAGGTGTCTCCCCCCAAGTAGCTGTGCATCGTATCCCGCTTAAACCGGGTGCGAGAACCACTGCGAGTCATCCATACAGATGCAATCCCATCTATAAGGCCAAGATCAAAGAAAAATTACAACGCCTCTTAGATGCGAGATTTATCTATGAATTTGAGCATACTGAGTGGGTCTCCCCAATTGTCATCGTCCCCAAGAAAAATGGAAAACTCCGAATCTGTGTCGATTTTAAGAAACTTAACGCCGTCACTGACAATGATTATCTGCCCCTTTTGCCTAATCTGGGCCTTAAAACAAGAAAGGTAATCTCAAGAAGTGCCCACAGTCTCTGCTGATAGGCAGAAGAAGAAAGAAACAAAGAAAAGCAGTTCACAGATTCTATAGGCTCTGAAGATGTCAACATTCTAAGAGCACCTTCAGGATTTGCATACCTTCGAATTTTTTTAGGTTTTTCAGGTTTTTTGTGTTTTTGCTACATTGGTAGACTGACATCACCAACTTATCATCAACCTTAAAACAACCGGAGAAACAAATACCCTAAGGGCGGTTACCAACTTTGTACATATGCAAAACTAGAGTAAATGGTAGTTAAAGCATAAGATATTTTTCTCTCGACACTTATAAATATATATACTAGTTGAATCAAGCTATGTAAGTGTTAATTGAATTTCTTTTTCAATCAGAGAAGCCCTTACCAATGCACCCATCCTCCGGGCTCCTGATTATTCTAAAGAGTTCCATGTGCATATCGATGCATCCAAGTATGGAGCAGTGCTCACCCAATTGGGAGAATTCAAAAAGGACCCAATCCGTTTTCTTAGTTGACAATTGATACCTGCTGAAGTCAATTATACCACTACCGAACGTGAAGCCTTGGCAATGGTATATGCGGTCCAGAAGTTTCGCCATTATCTTCTAGGAAAAGTCTTTGCGTTCTTCACTGATCATCAAGCACTGTTGTATCTCATCAACAAGACCTGCACCACAGGCCGTATTACTAGATGGATTCTATTACTACGAGAATTTGAGTTTAGGATCGTGGTTTTTAAGGGAGTTCAGCATTTTCTAGAAGACCCCTGTCCCGAATCCCTAACCTTCCTACCCTTGATCAAGGCGTCAACGATGATTTATCAGATGCAATCTTTTTCCAAGTTGACTCTACACTTGTATGGGCTAAGGAAATTACAGAATATTTAACTTCAGGTTAGATGGATCCTTCCTTCTCTAAACTTGAACAACATGCATTGGTCCTCAAAACTAAACCTTATACGTTAATTGCAGGACAACTCTATAAGCAAGCGTTAAATGGAATTATCCGACGATGTCTTACTGAAGGCAAAATACCCTCTGTAATTTCCCTCACTCATGAAGGTATTGGTGCAGGCCATTTCTCTTTTGAAACAACTGCTAAGAAAATCCTCTTGGCCGGTTTTTGGTGGCCAACACTCTTGAAGGATACGCACAATTACACTAAGGCTTGTGATGTCTGCCAATGCACAAAAGGCTTTCAAAAAACAGACTGCATGCCTTTACACCCCGTAACCACTGATCAAGCTTTCCAAAAATAGGGAATTGATTATGTCAGACCTATTAGTCCTACTGCTCGACACACACAATCTCGTTACATCATAGTAGCTACAGACTATTGCACCAAATGGGCTGAAGCAAGAGCTGTTTGCAATGCTGACGCTTGTTCTACCGCCAAATTTCTCTATGAACAGGTTATAGTTCGTTTCGGATGTCCTCTAGAGCTTATCAGTGATAGGGGTACACATTTCCTTAACTCTGTCATAGCAGATCTTCTTTCCAAATTTTTTGTGGTACATCACAAAAGTTCCCCATACTATCCACGCTGCAATGGCCAGGCAGAATCCACCAATAAAATCCTATGTGAAATTCTCACCAAAACCGTCGAATCTAGCCGATCTGATTGGGAACTCAAACTCCATGCTGCTCTCTAGGCTTATCGCACTACCCCGAAGTGAGCTACAAGCTTAACTCCTTTCCAGCTCACATATGGCCAAGAAGCCGTTATGTTTGTGGAATTCCATATCCCCTCCCTTCGAGTAGCCTATAACCTTGAGCTTGATACTCATCAGAATCTAGCAAACAGGTTATTCCATCTGGAGCAACTCTGTGAAACACGACGGATCAGCATCCATGTTCAACAAGTCCACAAACGACGACAAAAAGCATGGCCTGATCGATCATTGAAACTGAGTGACTTCCAGGTTGGAGATAAGGTCCTGCTACCAGGCCAAAGCCTTCAAAGACATTAGAGGAGTTTTGATTTCCAAAAAGACCCTTTAAGAATTTGTGCAAGATGCCTCATACATTTGACTTCCCATAACTTTTTAATTGTAGCTCAAAGTATGTCATCTGACATATCATTGGAAAGCCCTTGTCAAGCGCTTTCCAATGCACCAAACTCCACTAAATTCGGACTTACCACTAAAAAGTTATGCCATTTTTAGTATGGAATCAAAATGTGGACTAAAAAAGTTACGTTATGTAGATTTCAAATTTGAGTGTTTTGATTGGTCCATGTGTAAGAAAAATTTGAGAAAAAATATAAAAAGAATCTTTACAAAAGGTCTTTTTTGGATTTAGAACTCCTCTAATGCAAACTGAAATTTTCTGGCTAAGGACCTTACGTCATTAAAAAAATCTTTGCCTCTGGATATGTACAACTCCATACCCTCCAAGGCGATATCCTTGACACTGTGGTCAATGAGAGCCGACTGAGAAAGTACAATGAACCCTGTTTTTATCTTGATATGTATTAGTTGTTTTTTTTCCTATTGTTTTTCTTCCTTTTTTATTGCCTGCATGCCATTTCGACAATATTTTTGTTGTGCTTTCTTGTTCAAACCATCAAGATACTATCAGATCTGGTATACCAACAGTCTTATTTGAGAAAACCACAAAAGTCATTAGTTTCAAAAGAAAATTTTTCACAACATCTGAGATAGAATTTTTCTGACCTGTTTTTTATAGTGCACGATTCATTTTTGGCCTCCGCAAATTCTATCTCAGAGACAATAATTTCTAAAAATAGAAAAAATAGTTTTTTTTCATCAGATATCCACTATTAGAATTCACAGACAATTTACTGGAGCTCAAAATGATCCTCACAATTTCTCTACTATCTCTGCGAATTCTTATCAGACACATTTTTGCACTATTAGACATTTTTTTTTTCTTTTGGCATAAAAACATCACTTACAAGAATTTGCGAGCCCTCAGAACGTTGCCTCGAAATTCGCGACCATCATTACCAAATCGTGGACACTGAGGATGCTTTCTGAGTGAAGTTGCAAATTTCTGCCAAAAAAAAAGTCTATATATAGTCCTTCACCCTTCTCTCCACGAGTTTATTTTAGATTGCTGCTCTCGAGTTCATGCCAAAAATTTTCAAAATTTTTAAAATTCACAGAGCAATCTAAAATCACTGCTATCATGGCTTCCCGTGATTCCTCGCTCAGCTTGCATCGCCGCAAACCCCCTCGTCCTTATTCAGGGGATATATTTATGATCTGTATCAAGAATTACGCCGAGCAGCTCACCCTGGCCAAGGATATCCTCACAAACCTTGGCTTTGATTTCACACTTTTCCGAGACCAGTAGAGCGAGAGCCTCATCCGTAGCCTACTCCACCTATTCGGATGAATTCCAAACTTTTCGGATTACATCCAAGAGTGGCAGCTATACCATTATCAACGTCTCTCCTGGGGATCTCCAAAGCATTGGCTTCTCTAATCTCGGAGAGACAATCCATGGAAAGGGCATCGACTATGATGCCAAGTACTTCACAAAGTTTCTGACAGAGGACGGCAAAACCAACGACGGGATCGCTATCCGCCTCATCACGGATCCCCATCTATGGGCCGCCTCAAAAATTCTCATCACCATGGTCGAAGTGCATACCGTCAAGATGGATTGCATACCATCGAGCGACCTCTTTTCTTTGATCCTCACCATGGACGATCCCACTCAAAATTATAAGTGGGATGAGAAGGTAGCAGAGAAGCTGTGCGGAGCTCTGAAAGCCCGAAAACCAACTACCAAATGTGGGTATCTCCTCCACATGTTGGTCACCAAACAATTGGGGTCTAAGGCGGCTGCCACCATCAAGGAGCTAGATGTTGTTTATCCTAGCACAAAAAAGCGAGCCACCCCCCAACCGATAGCCGAACCGGTCTCACCAGCCCCACCTACTAAGAAGTAGAAAGGGAAGGCAATCAGCACAAAAGCCAATGTCTCTCATGACATTCTATCCAGCAACATCGGGTGGAATATGCTAAATCTAGAGGGAGCCTAAAACTTTAGAATTCCTATTTTCGGCTCCGAGTGTCGGAGGTTTGCCCGGCTGCCAGTAATCGGACTTGGCATGGATAATCCACGCGTGGATAATCTACGCATTTTGAATTTCACGACATCCGGCCGATCTGCTACCGAAAAAGACATTTGCGTGGAACATCCACGCGTGGATAATCCACGCGCTTGTATCCACACGTATATCCACGCCCATCCACGGCTATATCCACGTGAATTTTTTTTTGCCCGCACGTCCTCCTTTGTATTGTGCGTGGATATTTGCTATATGTGTTCTTGTGCGCGGAGCTGCCTGCTGCTGCCGCTACTGCTTGTCTGCGTTGGTGGGCCTGGTGAAGTAAGGTCGTCTGCTGCTCTAGGACCTCCTTTGATAATCCACGCGTGGATAATCCACGCCATAATAAAAGTAAAATAAAAAAGGCTCGGCTTTTGCGTGGATACTGTGTAGATAATTATCCACGCGTGGATTATCCACGCGAAATTCACTTTGTCCACGCAAAATCCAGAGAGTTGAGGCCGTGAATACCGCGTGGATAAATTGAGGTGATTGGCATGCTTTGTGTCGTCACCAATGGAGGATGCAAGTATATGGCTTGAATTCAAATGCTTGTTCTTTAGAGGAGCAACGCATGCAAGGAGGCAACATCTCAAGGGCAAATCGTACATACATTGATGGACATCCAGATGTGCATGGAAACATTGCTACATATATAAATAGTTCCATTGGCCACCCTCTATTGACGAATTGTGATTTTGAAGAACGCACCAATAGAAAAGAAGAATATTTTACTAGGAATGTAAAGAGCACTTATGTAATGGTCTGTGCCACTAAATCTATCAGATTTGGGGAGGAATTGTTCATCAAGTATAGTCTCAACCGTCCTCTACCCAAATGTTTGCAAAAGACAATAAGTCAAATGTGAAGATTTAAATTTTGTTGATATGTAGAGATGTATAATCCATGCATCTTGATTGTATTTGGTTTGTGTCATTAAATATGTCAAATGTTAGGAGCATTATTCGTCATTTGCCTAGATTAAATGTTAGGAGCATTATTCGTCTTTGAGTTCATTGAATGTTAACAAGTTGAAAAGACAAATCTGTCTAATAGATACATTGGTATGTTTATACTTTTTAAACTAAGAGGCAATTTATATTCATATGCAACATTTAGATCTATCAAGTATTGGGAGGAAATGTTTATCAAGCATTATTTCAACCTACTTCTTGTTATTTTGATATATAGGATTCTTCATCCTCATTTAGTGTTGGAGACAATAATCCTCGTAATGGTCGACGTAGAAGACGAATGCAATACAACGGTCCACATATAAAGCAATTACCTCGTCGTCTACATCAAGGCTTGAAAGAGATGATGGAAATTGATGAGCGCATTAATCAAGAGACTAATGCATCTGAATCTAGCTCATCTAAATCTACTTCTTCGCAAACAAGTTTCAATGATGAAAATGAGCTTTCAATGAATGATGAATTTGAAGTCATGGGAGATATGTTGGATGATGTACGAGAACAATATTGCAGCTAGACACAATGAACAAGATGAGGAAGCACTTTTGTCTAAAGAAGAAAAACAAAATTGCGAGAAGAATCAAAGACCGCATTGTATTATGGAGCAAAGACATCTCGTTTGGCGACTTCTCTACTTCTATTAAATCTTCAAGCCAAATATAGATGGAGTGACCAAAGCCTCACATCATTATTTGAGTAAGAAAAATTTCATCTACTTGTCATTTTTGCTTTGAAACAAAATTTACAATTTGGACATCGAGTTTGATTTTTTTTACAATGACTTCTTTTGTCATGTACAGACTATTGAAAAACAAAATTCTCCCAGAAGGGAGTGTCATGCCTGAGATAAGAGATGAGGCACGAAAGATGTTGACTAACATCGGAATGGACTACAAGCAATATCATGCATGTCCAAAAGATTGTATTTTATATCGAGGAAGGTACGAATCACTCAAAAAATGTCCCATTTGTGATACTCCTTGATATAGAGATGATTTGCAAGGGGCAACCATTCAGTGCAAAGTTTTACAACATTTTCCAGTAATTCCACGATTGCAATGTTTATTTCGTTGTAAATCTCTTGCACAACTTATGGACTGGCATGCACACCATACCTCTACAGATGGGATGAGACACATTATGTTGGCACTTTTAATTCCTGGCCAACGCAAGGTTAAGAACATGGATGTGTATTTTGAGCTGCTTATTGACAAGTTGGAAGATTTGTGGAAGGGGATAAAAGCATATGACATTTCGCGCCCCTTACATGAGAGGGAGTTTACACTACATGCCATTGTAATGTGGACAATGCATGACTATCCAGGATTAGGTGAATGCTCAGGTAATCATTCAAACAATGTCTATCTTGTGTACATAGGAGTTTGTTTACAGTTACATACAACTAGTAATTCTTGACATTTACATGATATACTACAATGGCTATAATTGTTTTTTGACATATACTTTTTTTTAATAGTGATTGAGAGTATCCATTTGTTGGGCAGACTTTCAAACAGCTGAAAAAAATGCTTGTTTTTTGTGCGGGCCAAATCTTGTGGGAAGATACTCTTTTAGTCTCAAAAAAGTGGTTTATGAAAATCATCGTAAATACTTGCATGAAGGAAATCCATTCAGAGACACTCATAGAAGAGGTTTTGGAGGAAGAGTTGAGAGAGAGATGCCTCCAAAGAGGATGTCCGTGAAAGATTGGCAAATACTATGGGAGGAATCTCAAGGAAAGCCAATTGATGGTACGAAAAGACTCTATATTTCATCGTTTGGAATATTGGAATAACCTTTTGATTAATCACCTACTTGATCCCATGCACATATTTAAAAATGTGGGTGAATCTATTTGAAAACACTTGATTGGTGAAAAAGATACCACTGCTGCAAGGCACGATCTAAAAGAATCAAACACCAAAAAAGAATATTGGATAAAGGATGGTGAAGATCATGCTCCAAAAGTACCTTGGACATTCACTAAGGAGGAGCTTAACCATGTGCGCTCCATTATTCATGACATTAGAACACGAACTGGTTTTGCCCATTCTCTACGGTCATCATTCACAGTGGATGGAAAGTTGCAAGGTCTTAAATCTCATGATTGGCTAAAGATGATTCAATTCATCTATCCATTGTCAATTCGTGGGTGCTTGTCAAAAGATATTTGTGAGACCATATACAAATTATCAATCATTGTCAGGTATTTACATGTACTTGGTGCATTTTTCTATTTAGTATTTATTGATTGGAAATTCAAATAGACATAAAATGGATTGAATATGTTGCAGATGGATGTGTTCAAAAGAAATCCGTGAGCTGGATCTTCGCAAGAGACATGAGGATATGGCGGAGATTGTGTGCATGTTTGAGAGATATTTTTCCAACTTCCATCATGGACTCACAAGTGCATTTATTGGTGCACTTGGTTGAAGAAGTTTCTATTGCTGGTCTAGTGCACACTAGGTATAAGTGCATAAATTATCTTTTGCATGTGCATTTAAACTAAATTAATTGATACATGAACTCATTAAATAAACACTTATTTTTAACCATTTGTGACTTTTTAGGTGGATGTTCTTTATGGAAAGGTACATGAAAGTGTAGAGGGCCAAATGCAACTGTAAAATCGGATCCAAGTGGATTTTTGCGATTGATTCATCAAAAACATTGAGCATGGAGTTCTTTGACACTTTGGTGTTGCCTCGTCACTGTGAGTAGGTGCACATGCTATGCTATAATGTTTTTCATTTTATTGCAAGTGACTTCAGTATTTGAGTTTTCGATATGTTTTAAAATAGTGATTTTTGCAGGTGTTTTTTCAACCAGATCGACTAAACAAGATATGGTGGTTTGTAGCTCAAGTTGAACCACGTTCACAACGAGTATCTGAGGGTGCAAATGTTGAGAATGAAATGGAAAACCTTCATTTCATCTATGAGATTGAGCTACCTAGAGATGTAATAAATCGTCAAACCATACTTGAAGCACCCACTTCCATAGATGTTGAGAATAGAAATTCCAATAGTCGGGATGATGAAATAATTTTTGAAAGTGAGAGTGATGATGAAAATCATCTAAGAGGAGATGAATTGCAAGATTTTGTCACTGATGAAATTGATTCTTGTAATTCTGAATAAAAATTGATTATTGCAATTCTGAATGAAATTGTTTCTTGCAATGCTTTCAAATTATTGTTATTTAGCCAAAATAGAGTCTCATTTATGGTCAAGTAAGTGAAAAGAATAGACATAGTTTGACTTCAATCCCATTTTTTTGGAGATAATGTTGGTGAAGATAGATGTACGGCTTCATGTTCCAAGAAAATTCTCATTTTTTAACAAATGCTGCAAAGGCAGTAAATCACTAAAAGCATGTGAGTTAATGAAATCACCACCACAAACTATGACAAAATCAAGTGTTTCATCATAGTCAATCCCCTTGAATTGAGCATATCCCTTGGCAACTAGTCTTGTTTTATAATTGTTCACACTACCATCTTGATTAAGCTTGATGTTAAGGACCCATTTGCAAATAGTAACATTTTGTATCTTTGATGGAGGATCAATAATTTTACAAGTATCTCAAACAATGCATCATGTACTCACCTCACTTTTCATTACATCAAATCACTCTTTTGTTGCTACAGTTTCATTCACACTTGAAGGAACATCATCAAACTTGAGGTAGTAATAAGGGCAATAAAAATTAAACAATCATCAACTTGTAATTGCTTCTCTCTTCCTTGTATTTGAGCCTTGATGGTTGAATTTGGGCTCTGATACCATGTTAAAATCAAAGGTTATGAACCTCATTTGAATACTAAAACCTTGAAAAAGCATCAAAGGTTTCACTTATATCTAATAGATAGAAAATTAGCACACAATTCAACCTATTTTGCATCTAATTGGTAAAGGCTTTTGAACACCACAATAAAACTAGAAATAATTGATCTTCACATCCTGTCACACACGTGGAAAGTATAATACTTTGTTCAGATTCAGATCTATTCATTAGACACAAAAAAATATCACATCCATCATTCATCAATACCTCATTAAAGAGGAAACTTGCCAAAATCACCATCTCTTGATAATCTCTCGAAGTAAGTACAAAATGAGCTCTCAATCCATATCAAATGATCTCGGATATGAGATAAGGTAGAGTGCCATTCGGGTAGACCCTCAACACCATGATATAATTCACTTTAGATAAATATTTATCTAACTAATTCCATTTCATTATGAACATGCAAAAAAAAAAAAAAAACCTCATTATAATACAATTCACTTTAGAAAAAAAAAATATATATAGCTTAATCATAATATAATTCACTTTAGAAATATATTTATTCAACTAATTTTATGTCATTATCAACATGCAAAAAACAAAAACAAAAAAAATGCGTGGATAATCCACGCAGAAGATATCCACGCATGGATATCTTTAACTTCCGGTCTCGTCCAGTGAACAAACTGAAATTTGCGTGGATAATCCATGCGTGGATTATCCACGCCAAAACTGCTTTCCGACGCCGCTAACCTTCCCTCCCAAACAGTTGCCGAAATTTTCAAAATTCAATTTTGTGTGAATTATCCATGTGCATTAATTTTTCGGCGTCGTGTCAGGAAAACACCAGTAGACTGGCCAGAGGCGTGTTCAAAAAAAAATTTGGCGTGGATGATCCACGCGTGGATGTTTCTTGCAAACAAAATCTCGGAAAACCGACTAAGCGTCGGGTCTCGCGTGGATACTCTGCGTGGATAAACACAGAGTTTTCTAGTTGTGGGGACGACAGACACTTTTGGCTTTGATCTATGGGCGTGATTCCGTCCACACAGGCAATCTCCTCTCCATCACTTGCTCTCACACTCCCACCACCACCCCCACTATTTACTGCCACCTCCACACCCTCACTAACTCTCAACACGGGCTTCACTTCCACACTTCCACAAAAGCCCTCACCTGTACAAATCTCCACCCTACTTGACTCCACAGTCAACGTAGATGATTTTGCATTACAATTACTAAGTGCACTTCCATCAACCTACTGTCACCACTAACCCAATCCAAACATCTCCGCCACATAGTATCTCCCCACCTCTTGTACCCCTCAATCCACAGTCACCTCCACTTGCTTTTCATACACCTCCGTCTAGCCCTGCTCCTGATTTTCTACCATTTAACCCAATGCCGTATCCTAACTACACATGCACCCTCCCTGACATTGGTCCTTGGGAGCAGTTACCTCTTGCACCCCAAAAAATCGGTATGGTTGGTGAATGAGCTCCAATACAATCTATTCAGCACCCTAGGGGGATGGTATACTATGCGGCAATTCGACGATAGTGCTATGGCGGACCTTCAGAAAGAAAAAGCAAGGCTGGAGGAGGAAAACAAACAACAACAGCTGCAGATCCAGAATCTCACGAATTACAATCAACAACATCAACAGATGCTATTCCACCTCCAAAACCTACTCCAACTGAAGGTATCCAACATGCAATGAACCATCGATACCCTCAAAGCCAAAAATGATGAGGCTGTAGCAGATTCACAAGCAGCATGTTCCGCTATGAAGGAACAGTTGAAAATAGTGGACTTTGAAGCCCCGACCATTCGGCACAGAATCATGCCCCTAGAACCGAGCAAGGAGTTCCGTGTCTCTCAGGAGTTTGCCAAGAAATATCCAACAACAAAAGAGCGAGGTGGCTACATACTTCCAGATTTGGACCAGAGTAAAACACATAAAAAAACAGTCACACTCCTGGATCCACAACCCCTCTGGCGTCATCAGCTCTTCCTGCAAAGTAAGACCTCAATGGCACGGTATATCAAAGGTCCCTCCTACATGCGCACAAATCCTTATTACTATCCAGTAGCGAGGAGAGAACCGTTTCTTGCCACCAAGGTCAAGATACAGGCAACTTAGCCGAAGAAATGGTCACCAACCGAGTATTCTACCAGAAGTACCATGGCAATCCTAATCGCGACGTCAAATATTTTGTGGATAATTGCGGCTTGGGGGCATTTCTGGAAGATTTCAGAGGTTTTTGGGATCGAGGGTTACCCCCAATCGCTCATGATATCAATAAACCCTTGCAAATGCAAGACGACCATATCAACGTTGCAAGGCTCTATTATCACGTCGCACTCACTTCTGCCTTGCATGTTGATATGGTGGAGCTATGGAGAATCTATAACTTTCTCTAGGGTATGCTCCATTGTTACAAACCCATGCCCTTCCTGAACAAATTATGGTGGCAAAGGAGGGCATCGGCAAGACAATCTACAGCTCCCGACAGCAACAGTCTCGCCTCCAAGAAGCACAAAAGATCCAGGATGAAAAGACGTTGATTAGTGTGGGACCACCAATCCAATAAGGAGAGGGATAATGCTAGCAACTGTGCTAACACAGAGAAAATAAAAAAGAAAGAAATAAAACTCTGTGGCATGTGTTTTGTAAGACCACATATGAGTATCTGTCAATAAACTTCAACCATGGCATGTGTTTTGTAAATCCATGAGTAGAAAATAGGTTATGGAAGATGTCTGATGACCTTCCATAAACCTATAAAGGCTCTTGAACTCCTCTAGGCCTCTCTCATTCTCATTGGATGTGCATGGAACTCCATAGTGTATTGGAGGGTACCGATTGCCATCTATATAAAGGGAGTAGGGCGCCCATTAGGAGAGAGAGAGATATCTCTTTTGCTTGTATTGCTTATGCTCTAGTATGGCTAATAGTGTGTAGAGACTTTCTTGTGTGTAGTATGCTGAGGGTTTGGATCTTGCTTATGGTATGGGACATAAGTAGGGTTTTGATCTTGAGTATGCTATGGAGTGTTGTGGAATGATTGTGATTTTTTTTTATGGCTAGCAAGGGGGTGCTAGATAGGTCTTGCTTGGAGCTTGGATTTAGCTATGGTTGGGTGGTGAATACTTGAGGCCAGCTTGTTATCTATTTTTGTGTTTAAAGAGTAGAGACACAGGTGGAGGAGAGATCCTTGGAGGCTTGCAGATCCTTACTTGCAGGTGGAGGCATCCTAGCTTGGAGTTGGGAAAGCATCTTGGAGCTTGCAAGTTGCTTGGAGGACATTTGGAGGTTCTACCTTGGATTTGGAGGACATTCTCACCTTTACTTGTCAAAGCAATGGTGGACGAAGCTCCATCCACAAGAACATGGCCCATGCCAATCCTCCTGATTTTCTATATGGAAGCCAATAGACCACATGCATCAATGGTAAATTTCACATTAGATGGTAGAGTTAAGATCTATTTCTAACTATGGACAATCCTAGATCTCATATTTGAGTTGATCCTAGATTCTAAATCTCCATCATTATTAACAAATAGATGTATTGTGTTGAATGCACAAGTGCTAGGAGGTCACTCAACTCAAGATTCGAGTTGAAAAAGAGCCGGAAATAGGAATTCAAATTTTGCGTAGATAATCCACGCTTGGATTATCCACGCCATAGTAAAATTTAAATAAAAAAGGCTCGGCTTTCGCGTGGATACCGCGTGGATATAATTCTTTTTTTATCCCCGCGGTATCCATGGCCTCAACTCTCTAGATTTCGCGTGGATAAAGCAAATTGCAAAATTTTTTGACCAAAAAAAAAACATTTGGCGCGAACCAAAATGTGGTTCGCTCCTAAACTAGAGGTGGCATTCTTTTTTGTGTTGTGTGAGAGAGAGGAAAAGAGAGTATAGATGGGAGTGAGAATGAGATGAGGATGAATGTGAGTGAGAAGATTGATAGTGTTTACGATTTTTAGTTCATTGATGGATGTTAATAGTATGTGTTTTGGATCATAAGTTTTAAGATCTTTTTTGTTTGTGATGTAGGTTTGGATATGAAAAATGAAAAATGAGCTTTCATTGCAAAGGATTCAAAGATCAAGTGCATGCAAAAGGAAAAGAAAAGATTGCAAAACAATGGAGATACAATAGTAAAGGTAAATTCACATTTATTTTGATTCATTTGATATTTAGTTGATAACTTAATGTGTTATCTATTGATGCATTATATTGTGGTTTCCATTACTTTCCATTGTGCTTTCCATTACTTTCTATTGTGCATTCTAGCATGCAAATCATGTGCTAAAATAGGTACATTGCATTGAGTTCATTAATGGATACATTTGCATTGCATAGATGTGCATTAAATAGACTATACATTGCATTGAATACATCAATAGATACATTTGCAATCAATAGATGCACATTCAATAAACTATACATTTGCATTCATGAATTAAAAGTATATGCATTCAAAAATTTTGCAAGAATGACGTGATGCCAAAACATTGTATTGATTGACTTAAAAAAAAGTACATTGATGAGAGAATGAATTATCTCTTCCTACATTGCCTTCTACAAGGCCTTACATTTAATTCGAAAACCTCTACTCATCATCACTTCCTCCCTCCTCGCCTCCTTCATCTTGTAGGTGTACGTTGGTGTCCACATCTTCAAACTCCCCTTCACTCTCATTCACATACTCTTCCACAATCTCCACATTTTTTTCCACATCACAAACACTTGAAGTTGTAGAGCCTCTCTACAAAATAGAATCAAAGATTTAATTAAATTGAGTTTAAACTTACTTGTAAAC
>MU834649.1:0-40000 GCA_029204225.1 Diphasiastrum complanatum | reverse complement strand
AACCCTAAACCCTAAACCCTAAACCCTAAACCCTAAACCCTAAACCCTAAACCCTAAACCCTCAACCCTAAACCCTAAACCCTCAACCCTCAACCCTAAACCCTAAACCCTCAACCCTAAACCCTAAACCCTAAACCCTAAACCCTAAACCCTAAACCCTAGACCCTAGACCCTAGACCCTAAACCCTAAACCCTAAACCCTAGACCCTAAACCCTAAACCCTAAACCCTAAACCCTAAACCCTAAACCCTAAACCATGAGAGGTATCCTCCTCCTCTCCATCTTGGTCTTTAGCTTTGTCATTAGAGAAGTGATGGTGTTGCTTCTTACTCCTCTCTTTGTGCTTGGCAAATAGAACTTTGCCATCATCATGATTGAGTGATAGCTTGTCCATCCTCAAGAGTTTGTACTCTTGTCTTGATTCTTCAGAAATAAGCACACTTTGAAGGGCCTCCAAACTTGGTAGCTCCTCCTTAATGGCATAGGATTGGACAAGGTTGTCATATTCATCTCTCAAGCCATTGAGAATGACTTGGACTAGCTCACTTTGATTGATTGAGTCACCAATACATGCAAGCTCCCTATGAATATCCTTGACTCTCAAAACATAATTAGATGCACTCTCATCACTCTCTTGACTACTTTGGAATATTTGATTTCTAAGAGTGAGGAGCCTAGAGGTGTTCTTAGCCTCATAGATGGACTTGAGACAATCCCAAGCTTCCTTGGATGTAGAACAATCACCAATCTCCCTCAATATCTCATTAGAGACATTCATCTTAATGTAGTGGAGAGCCATCCTAGCTCTCTTCTTGTATTTTTGTACTTCTTAAAGGACTTGAGGCTCCTCCTCAATCCCAAGTACAATGTCCATCACATCTTGGAGTATCAAGATGGACTCCATCCTCAACTTCCATATTGAATAATTGGAAGTAGACAATCTCTCACTTGGTTGCAACAAGTATGAACTCATTGAAGTCATGTAAAGTGGAGATAAATAAAAGTGATGAACAAAAAATGTTGCTTCTCTCTCACTATAGGATCCAATAATGGTGTGCTACCATCTCCTATGCAAGATCTTGCAACAAACTGTGAGATGATTCTCACTAGCTATCTCAATCTCTCCAAAACTAGATATACTTCACATCAAATGATGGAGTATGGGCAAAGTTAGGATCAAACACTCTTAGCACGTGTGAAATATACTAAGAAATCAAATTTGACTCAAATACAATGATATTGCATGAAACAAAATGGCTAAGATCTCAAAACAATGCCTAGATCACATATAGATGAGATTGGTAAGCATTCAACTGTGATTTTGGATCAAACAAGCAATCGCTTGACCAAACCAAATGTGTCCACCCAGGTCTAGGTGCCCTACCTAACCCTCTTCAAAAGCTTATAACTTCTAATTGGCACAACCAAATGGAATGAAACTAATCGCATCAAAAACTAGACAAAAGTAGCTTCAAAACAAGCTATCAAGCAAGATAAATGGATCAAACATGAGAGAGAACTTCCAAACTGAAATTGGATGTTCCTCACACGTGTCTGAGCACCTGATTCCGTACAGTACCAGGTCAGACCCAATCAATGTCCTTTTGATTTCTTTTGATCCAAAATTGAACAAGATAGCTAGGAAAATGGGCCTTGACAATTTCTAGCTCAAGATTGATGAATAGTTTTCACTCAAATGATCAAAATGCATGGTAACCTTAGGTAGGCTCTGATACCATGTTGATTTCACACGTGTGGACTGTCCACAACATGTACTTGTGATCTCGTAAGGTGTGTAGATGCACCGAGATCAAGACTAGATTGAGATTCAAGATCTATCTTTGATTCTATGGCAAAAACACACTACTACATGCATTCAATCACTTCCAACTCTCACTCACACGTGTGGGAAGTGTTCCAAAAATAATCTAAGTAAAAACAAGCTGCTCTCCTTGGGTAGAGAGATAAAATCATCATGAGCTCTTAGGTAGAGAGAGAAAGCTAGAAAACCAATTACTCACAAAATCCACTCAATCTCAAAATCAATAAGATCCAAATGAGGAGTACAATGATACTAGTAGATCCATGAGCTACCACTATGCTTAACTGTGATTGGACCACACTTTGCCACCTCTTAATCCTATTGGACCATTGATTAATGCACCTCTAAATTCTATTGGACCATTTTCAAGCAAACCTCAAATTCTATTGGACCACTCATGGTTCCACCTCTAAATCCTATTGGACCTCTTAAACTTCATCAAACAAAAGCATTACACTTGTCTACACTCTAATTGGCACAAGTTTGGCCTCCTACTCTATTTTGGCTCAATAGTGGCATTACAAGTGGAAATAGATAATTTGCCATCTATGCCAAATTTCACCCTATCAACATCCTAGACCTAAATGATTGACTATGAAATTCTATGAGACCCCTATATCAAACAATTTTATTTACTTTACAATTCTCCACACGTGGGAACATCCTCCACACATGTGAGATTCACTTACAAACTTCTATCATAAAAAACACCAAGCTAGAATTTTGCAAATTTCTCACAAATTGCTCTCACATCTGCAAATAGACTTCTTGTTATCTGTCTGATGGATTTTTGTATGTGAGCTTTCGAAATCAGAAGATTATTGGTCTTCTATAGTTCCGAATATCCTTCAACCAGGGAGGGTCTCTTGGTTTGCCCATTGGCCTTTTTTTTTTGGGAGAGTTTGTCACTTTTTCAATCGTGACATTCCCTTTATGTAGTCCTACCTTTGATAGAACTATTTCCAACCTCCTAATTGCTACTTTAGCCACAGACTCTGGTTGATTCCATGCTAGGAGAATATGCAGATAAATAAGTCTCTCAACCTGATGAGAAAAATTTTGAAAGTGCAATTTTGTTTCTTGAGACAAGGCCTCTTCATGGTGGCGTAACCGGCATGTCAAGCCCACAACCTTGGAAGAGTTTGTTGAAGTATTCAAAAAGTCGTTCGTGTTTGCGGATGATGTTGATTATTACCAGAAATTTGTGAATTGCAAAAAGGAAACTAAAAGTTTAGAATCTTACATCCAGGAACTTATGGATTCGTGGAACCGAGTTCCATCATTCGATTCTAAATTGGCTCTGTGATCATTTGTCCTAGGCTTGTCGGCTGATTATCAAAATGAATGCAAAAGAAACATGTATCACCCCCGAGTGGTTATTAGTTATGCAAAGCAAAAATAAATGGAATAATAATAGGAGGCGTGGGGGGTGGGCCCCAGGGGCGTTTATGGGCAACACGACTTGGAGATGTCCAACTTCCAACGATCAAGACTAAAAACTGTTGGAATTTAATCTAACTCCTACTCATCCCAACAGCCCTTCTTGCTTCTCTGATTTTTACTCTCTCAAATGCAACTTGCAAAAGATGAACTGTTTTCTAACAGTCTGCATATTTGAACTAATTGTCACCATACTCTGCATTTTCACTCGGGTTTTACCACGGGCAAAAAATTCGACACTCGACACTGTCGCTATTTCTCCTACCTTTTTTTGCAACAAAGTGTTTAGCGACACTTATCTAAGCTGTTTTTGGGCCATTTAGGCACTTCTAGAAAAGCGACACTTTTTGCGAAAAATGCGAAAAAGGTGACACTGCATTTTTACATGCACTTTTTGATAGGCAACAATCAGGGCAAAATGCGACATTGCAATTTTACATGCAGTTTCTAACAGGCGAAAAAGACAAAAAATGCGACTGCATTTTTCGTCGCAGTTTCTGACAAGTGACAATAAAAGGCAAAAAACCCGACACTACAGTTTTACATGGGATATTACACAGGCGACACTCTACAGAAATACACAGTATTCCATGTATAGACTCTCTACATCTTCACGCTCCAATAACAACTATCTAATTAGGTAGTTAATCAGCTGTTAAGTAATCTTGTAAATGTAAAATTAGAATAATGCAAGATCTTCTAGCTACTATAAATGTAAATGAGCGATTGAAGATGTGAAGAGCGATATATGAGATCAGATAGCAGTCATTGTAAGCGTCATCATAAGTCATCTGATAGAGATCAAACGACCAAAACGGGTCTTACAGTAGCTGACTCCTTAGAGTTATGATGAGAGAGAGAGAGAGAGAGAGAGAGAGAGAGAGAGAGAGAGAGAGAGAGAGAGAGAGAGAGAGAGAGAGAGAGAGAGAGATTTACAACATTAGCTATCATCTTGATTATGAGTCTGTAAGTAGGATCACGCGCTTATCAGCACAATTGTATTGTGATCTGATCGTTGTTACTACAACTTCATTATACAGATTCACTATTGTTTTATATCCTTTTGCATTCTTGTTGAATGATAACTCTCACTCCTCTTACACAAACACTATTATCAGAGAATTGTATGGTTGTCTTTGATGCCTAAATTGATTCTACATTCTCTTCATACCAAGTTATCAGTATTAGAGAATTGCATGGCTATCTCAAACAACTAATCGTTTTCGTAATCTCTCCAACAATCTATGACTCCTACACTGACAATCTGATTCAACGCAAAAAATAACTCAAAAAATCCATTCTCTAAAGTAATCCACGATCCTGCTTTCAAGAATTTTTTGTTTCTTCAGTTGACATCAATCCAAACGTCAACCGAAGTGGTATCAGAGTTGATAAATTAACAATCCATCTGATCCCACAGATTGGTATCAGAGCCCACAAAAGTAGTATCAGAGCCTCATGTTTATTGGATTACTAGAGTCTCGGAATTATAATAGAACTTAATACACTTTAGCTGATTCATTTAGTTTGTGTTTTATCTCTGCTACTCGATTACAATGGAAGGTTCAACCTCATAGATCCGTCTCATCAACAAATTCAACGGAGATGACTTCCACATGTGGAAGTTCAAAATGGGGATGATACTGATCGAAAAAGAGTTATGGGGATACATCAACGGTTCCATAGCTAGATCGACAGAACCCGAACAACTTCCAGCTTGGGTCCCGTGTAAAACTACAGTGTCGGGTTTTTTGCCTTTTATTGTTGCCTATTAGAAACTGCGAGAAAAAATGCAATGTCGTATTTTTCACCTTTTTTGCTTGTTAGAAACTACATGTAAAAATACAGTGGCGCATTTTGCCCTGATTATTGCCTGTCAAAAACTGCATGTAAAAATGCAATGTCGTCTTTTTCGCATTTTTCAGCAGATGACCTAATCTTTGATGTCATAAATTAGCATCTGAACAGCTAATAGACTCGGTATATACAAATTTTCTTCTTTGGAAGCAAAGATGATTTATTTTGAATTCTCATCTAAAATAGTACATCGGTTGGCAGTGAACATGGCTTTATAGCCTTGATCTGTGATCTTGCTAATAGATAATATGTTCTTAGTTAACTTGGGTACATAAATTACACCATTAAGCTGCCTATGATGCCATCAGCGAATTGTAGTTGAATAGAGCCTTGGCCTTCGACTTCATGTGAACTGGAGTCACCAAAGAAGATATACTTTGATTCTGTAGCTATGAGTGTAGAGAAGAGTCTTTGCATGGCGTCATGTGCTGAGAGTCACCTGAATCAAGATACCATTGATGGGCATCTCTATTGGGTTGATCTTGTACCATCAACGCTTTATCATCATCTTAGAAATCTCTGATTGTGTCAAAGTTGCCTTCTTGTTGCTGCTGCATCTTCTTCCTCGCTTCATTATGCTTGAGGATACGACAGTCTTTGATGTTGTGGTTGGTTCTTTTGCAGTATCTGCAAAATAGCTTGGTCTTGGATGATGATTGACTGTGTTGCTGTTGTTGTGGTTGTGATGTTGCTTGCTGTTCTGCCTTTGTCTTCTTATCCTTGAAGCCTTTCTTCTTCTTGGACTGCTACTTGTTTGAGTAGAGTGCCATGGATTTGGTACTCGTTGTCATAGACAAGCTCTTCCTCCTAGCTTCTTCTTGCAATAGACTTGATGTCAAAATTTGGAGAGACAAACAGGAGTATTTCTAAGAAGCAACACAAAATTGTCGTAGGAGGATGGAAGACTGGCAAGAAGAGACATGGTAAAGTCTTCTTCTGAGATAGGCGAACCTATAGCAGCCAGTTGGTTGAGCAACTGTTTGAACTCATTTAGATGGTCGCTTATTGAGGTGCCTTCACTCATTCTAAGTGTCAGTACCTTCTTCCTCAAGAAGAGACGAGTGGAAACATCTGAGGTCTTGTAGATGCTTGTAAGTGTATCGCACGCTTCTTTGGAGGTGGTGCAGTTGGATACATGAGCGATTTGAGTGTCTTTCAGGTTTAGAGATACAATGGCAAGAGCCTTGTTACACATGCGACACTCTGCAGAAATACACAATATTCCATGTATAGAGTGTCTACGTCTTCATGCTCCAATAACAACAGTCTAATTAGGCAGTTAATCAGCTGTTAAATAATCTTGTAAATGTAAAGTTAGAATAATGTAAGATCTTCCCGCTGCTATAAATGTAAATGAGTGATTGAAGATGTGAAGAGCGATATATGAGATTAGATAGCAGTCATTGTAAGTGTCATCATAAGTCATCTGATAGAGATCAAATGACCAGAACGGGTCTTATAGTAGCTAACTCCTTAGATTTAGTGATCAGAGAGAGAGATATATATATATTCAGAACATTAGCTATCAGTTAGTGATGAGAGAGAGAGAGAGATATTCAAAACATTAGCTATCATCTTGATCATGAGGGTCAAGATCGATTTGTGGGCTGTTGAAGTACTGTCCACACGTGTGAAACCATACAACAACTTTCAAATTAACTTCTTTTAGTATTTTTGACTAAAAAATGTGCATATTATTCCAAAATTCAAGGTTTTTGGTGCATTGTCTAGATCTAGGTTCAATCTATTGAATGCTAATGATCAAATAGTGATTTGAGTCATTAAAGCAATTCATTTTGAAGCATTAGGTCAGATCTATAAGGCTGATTTGTTTAGATATTAAGTGTGTGTGAAATATCAAACAAAATTGTACTAGAATCAATTTTTTGGAGGAGTGATTGGCTAGGATATTTGAAGTAGATCTATTATACCATCATCCAAGTTGAATTAGGATTGGTTGGGCTGAGATTAGAAGCTTATTGAAAAGCTAGAAATCTATCTTAGATCATTCTTTATCAAGAGATATTTGTGCATCTCATAGGCTTTCATTCACAATGTCATCCATGGGTGGATATATGTTAGAATCTAGTGAGAAACTAACTTCCACAAACTATTCCATTTGGAAAGTGAGGATGGAATCACTACTTGTGGTTCATGACCTCTTTGATATTGTTTTAGGAGTTGAGGAAGAGTCTCAAGCCGCGCAAAAACAACTAAAGTACAAGAAGAGGGTTAGATTAGCCCTACATTGCTTAAAGTTGAATGTAATCAATGACCTCTTGAAGAAGGTGGCTTCTTGTACCACATCAAAAGAGGCTTGGGATTCACTAAAGAACATTTATAATCCAATAACACTTCAAGAGTGCTTATGCTAAGAAACTTGATCTTGCAAAGCATGAGGGGAAGTGGAGAAAATGGACAAGAGTATGTCCTAAGGATAAAATCTTTGAACAAAGAATTGGGATCTATAGGAGAGAAGATCCAAGACAATGAACTAGTACAAGTAATTTTAAATGGATTAGGAAATGAGTTTCCTAATCTGTTCAATCTTTTGCTATTCAAGACCAACTTCCATCAATTGATAGATTGCATAATGTTCTTGTGGCCGAGGAGAGTAGGCTTCTACACCTCAAACAAGAATGGGGTCCTTGTCACTACATAATGGTGATGAGAAAGAAAACTTCACATCTAAAGGCAAAAAGAAGACTCATCCTTTCAAGAAGATCCAAGGCAAGGAGGCCGAGGAAAAGAATGGAGGATCTACCTCCAAGGGGAAGCAAAGAACAAAGCCAAGCTAAAGTGTTTCATTTGTGGGAAGAAAGGACACTTTGCTTCCGAATGTTATAAGAAGAAGAATGCACAAGGGAGTGAAGATCAAGGCAATCTTGCACAAGGGGAAGAGGAAGAGGATGGCTTCAACGCATCCTTGATGGTAGCATCTACACCAAGATCAAGCCAAGAGACATGGTGGATTGATAGTGGGACTAGTTCCCACATGTCATTCAACAAGCATTCTTTTTCTACTCTACTTTCTTGTAATGATTCTAAGAAGTCAATCTACACTGCTAGTGATCAAGAATGTAAGATAGATGGCATAGGATCTATTCCATTATGCTTAGGATCATCTAAGAGGATAGATCTTGATAATGTTTTGTATGTGATCTATCCATTACAAAAAACTTGCTTAGTGTTGGTCAATTAATGGACAATGGACTAGATGTACATTTCAAGAATGGAGTGTGTTCCATCTTGAAAAGTGATAAGTGCATAGCTAGTGGCATTAATCAAGGAAGGCTCTTTAAGTTGGATGCTAATGTGGCTATTGAAAGTGTGAATATGGTTAGGGAGGAGTTGACTCAAGTGGAGCTTTGGCACAAAAGATTGGGCCATCCTAATCTTCAATCAATGGAATCCATGGCATCAAAGGAGCTAGCTCTCGACCTACCAAAAGCTTTCAAGAAGTGTGGCAAAGTGTGTGAGGCATGTGGCCTTGCAAAGTCACACAAGAATTCCTACAAGATATCTTTAACAAGATCTACCTCACCTTTGGATCTTATCGATTCGGATGTACATGCTTTTTCTCATGAAAGTAATGGAGGTGCTTTAATGTATGTGACTTTTATAGATGATTGTACTAGATACACTTGGATTGAATTATTGCCTAAGAAAAGCCTTGTATATGAAGCTTTTGTAAAGTTGAAGTCTCTAGTGGAAAAGCAACTTAGTTCTTGCATTAAAGTTCTAAGATGTGATAATGGAGGAGAGTATATCTCCAACAAGATGAGAGACTTTTGTGAGATCAATGGCATTAAGAGAGGGCTCACTTGTCCTTACACCCCCCAACAAAATGGGGTGGTCAAGAGGAAAAATAGGAGTCTTTGTGAATGTGCAAAGTCTTCAAGACTTGATGCATCTCTACCCATCACTTTTTGGGGGGAGGCCATAACTTGTGCTAATCACTTATGTAATAGGCTTCCTAGTAGTGCTATTGGTGGGATCTCACCATTTCAAGCTTTGTTTGGCAATAAGCCCAATGTAAAAGATTTTAAAGTGTTTGGATGTATATGTTATGTCCACATTCCTTTGGAAACAAGAAGGAAAGAAGATGCAACTTCCTTCAAAGGAATATTTGTAGGCTATAGTGAAAATAGCAAAGGATATAGGATATTTGATCCTATTTCAAGAAAAGTAAAAGTTAGCAAGGACATCTTATTTGATGAATCTCAAAGTTACAAGTTGTCTCCAAATGCATCTAATCTTTTAGATGATGAAGATCTTGCAACACCCGAGGAGGAGCCTCTTGAAAATGATCTTTTGGAAGATCAAAATCAAGTTCCAAAGGAGCCGAGAAGATCCACAAGGAGCAAGGCCGAGCCTTCAAGGCTCACATACTTTGAGAAAGGGAAGCAAAGGGAAGACACAACTCCTTCTACCTCTTACTCTTTTCTAACCACAATGCTTAAAGAGCTATCATGTTATGAAGATGCAAGTAGATCACAAGTTTGGAGAGATGCAATGCAAGTAGAGTTTGATGCTTTGATAGATAATCAAACTTGGAATCTTGTACACCTTCCATATGGGAAGAAGCCACTTGTGTGTAAGTGGATCTATAGATTAAAGTACAATCAATATGGATAATCAAGCTTCTCAACAAATTGCTACCAAACCGATCTTCCATGCTAGAACAAAGCAAAGTTGAGATAGCTCCTGACTTTGTGAGGCAGAAGGTGCAATCCAAGGAGGTTCAACTTCATCATGTGCCATCATTCGAGTGCATAGCTGATATCTTAACCAAAACTTTGGCTAAAGATTCATTTTTCAAGTTAAGAGATGCTCTTGGAATTGTATATAGATGTACATTAGCCTTGCCAAGTTAGAAGTGACGAGGAGTGTTAAAAATATCATTTCCAACTTGATGTACTTTTTGTAGATCTTAAGATAATTTGACCTTGATGGGATCTCACACATGTGGAGTTTGTTCCCACGTGTGAAAGAATGTACATAAGTCACTTTTGTAAAGTTAGATTGATTTTATCTAGACCTACACAGTGTGAATTTGACCTTTGAGTAGAGTCTTGAAATTTGTCAAACTTTATGTAAATAGATTGGACTTCCATTTGAATGAGTTATTACTCACATATGTCAAGATACCATTCACACGTGTGGATAAGCTTCTAGATGATAAGATAGGAAGATTTCATTAGATCCTATTTCATAGGGAATATTCCTATAAATGTGGAAGTCTAGCTTTTTGTTTTCTAGCCAAAGAGAATAGTCAACTTTTAGAAATGAGCACATATGGCTCCCCTTGGTGGGCACTCTTCACACGTGTGAAGGCTTGCTGGACAGTACACAACTCGTGGATGTACTTGATCTATAAAGGGATCAACCAAATCAGTGAGAAGTTGATGTGACATTGGCAAATTCTAGTCTTGCTTGTATTTTCCACATTTGTCTTGTGTTTTTGTGATTGAAATGCATTTCTAAGCTTGAGTACTTTACTCTCTATAAACATGCCGTACAGGTACTGTCCTCCACACGTGTGAGGCCGCTCATCCAAGTTTTTAATCATTTGATCCATTGCTCTTGCTTAAACCATAGTGTAAAGCATCTAGATCAAGATCTAACACCTAGAACTTGATAGATCTTTGGATTAAGCAATCAATAACTCTTAATGATTGATAAGTACAATCATAATTGTCTTTTTTCTCTAAAAATTGACAAAAAGGCACTTTGTTTTTGCCACAGTACAAGGCTAGAAATAAAATCCACCCCAAAAATAAATGCTAAATATTAAAGGCCAAAACTGTTTAGCCAATCCTTTTTCGTTTCAAAGCACCAATGAATGTACTAAGTAAAATGGATCATGACATAGGTATTAGGTGGGATTCGAAAGTTTCGACTCTCGAGTTGGAATTCAAGATTGATTGTTGATTAATTATAATTTACATTGCTTAAACACTAAATAAGCACTTGTTTTTGCCATAGTAGAAGCTAGAAATAAAATCCCCCGCAAACAATAACTGTAAACCATTTCACAGTTTCTTTCCCAGCATTGTTGTTTCAAACCCGTTTCGAAAAGGTGTTTCGAAAAGGTTCACAAAACATTGAATAAAATAGAGGTTGCTATTTGGAGTATTCGTCACAACATAAATAAGTTAAGTGTTTAAAATAGAAAGTTCAAATATTTGTTGAATGGGCTGCTAGGAACCTTGGCCTGACTAGCAACTTGGTGAAAAAGATGTTTGAAACATTTGCCATGAGAATGGTTCATATTATTGTTCGTTTCCTTTCGAGTAAAGTTTTTATTGCTATTCCACTATAACATAGCAATGCAACGTATATTTTGAGTGGAGGGTAAGTATCGCAATAGGCACAATTGTTTTGGCTTCTCCAAAGGAAGTGGTTAAAATTGTTATTCATGTTCTTCTGACAAAAGTTTGTCATGGTATAGTTCATGTTTTTTTTGAGGAAGCTATTGCATTTCAACATGTGTTTTCAAGTGAGGGCCTTACCACAGTTCCTAGCAAACAACTTCAACTAGAGTAGCTACATGTACTTGTTGCAACCTTAAACTCTCATGAGACCAATCCAAAGGTAGTCATTGCTTTGTGTTATGTTGTTTATTCTCTACTGCTCATATCTTCTTCAAAAGTTCCTCGCAACCTCCTATTGAATCCTTCCAACAAGGTTCACTAGTTGAACTGTCCATTTAATAATATTGCTCTCTCACATGGTCAACTTTTTGTTGTGAGTAAACTCCACCCACGTATTATTCACATTAAGATTTAGATGCACAACATTCAATTGTTGGAAAATATTTTTCTCTATGCAAATTGTTCACAAGCTTGGTAAAGATTGTTGTTGATGATCATGTCATCCATCTCCCAAGACTTGATGTAACTCCAAAAGGGACGTGGAAAATTTCTTACACACAACCTGGGTCCCTAAATATTGCCAATCTTCCCACCACTATCCTACTTTCCATCTGAATTAGTCTCACTATAAAATTTTATCATTTGCATTCCATTCTACACAGAAAGTTAACTATAACGCTGCAAACTCAAATCAATCAAAGACTGCAACTGATTTGCTTTACATGAATTAATTATTGATGGCATCTCTTTTGACTCATGCAATACTTCTTGAGTAGAAAGAGCCTTCAAACTTATGTATATCTTCACAAGAATATGCCACTTGCTTCATTTATTGGTGTTGATCCTCACCTTGTCAGTTTCCCTTATCGATAGAGCCTTCATGAGGACTGACATGCTTATTTCAATTTTAAATTGCTCTTTAAATGGGAGTCATAATCAAATCCAAACATGGTGTTGTTTTTTGGTTCCTTGAAGTGGAATGGTTTCTTGAAGTGGTCTTAGCCTCCATCCCCTTAAAACCATATCATTTAGGCATAGACTAAGAAGAAATGTAAACATCAACTTGAGATCATTGAGCGAATTGTGAGACAGATGCACGTGAATCCTAGGAGGACAATAATTGCCATGTTGAAAACTATGTTGAGGATAAGTTTTAAGGCTATTTAAATATTGTTCAAACTTCGTGTACTATATGCCGGTAAAAGTCAGCTCGTCTATAAAAGTATGATGAAGCAACCTTTGCGCACTTGCAATAATCATATCACAAAAAGTACTCATCTACACTATGTAGCCACCCTTCCACATTTATAGCATTTGATTCACCTTCAAAAGTAGGGGCACATATCTCAATTGCCTCCATAATAAAACACACGAGATATGTGATTCTCCTTAAGGAGAAAGTGCAACGGAAGATACTTTAACCATGCTATAAGAAATAGCACGAATATAGGTAAATGGGCGGTGTTCATACACTTGATACCCTTAATATTCTACTTTTATTCATACCCAATCTAATAAAAAACATGTGCATAGGCCTCTTCATATTAGGGCTATTCCTATTCTTTATATTATTCCTTGTACCTCAAGTCTTCTCCATATTCGTACTCTTCTATGTGTTCAAGCTTCACCTTGTAAAAAGGTAAATTAGAGTAGTTTGATAAGCTGTTGAACCTAGGTCTTTTAGGAACTTCAAGATATTTCCAAGCAGCATACAAACAAAGAAAATTTGGGTAACAATGAAGGTTATAAGATGACAAAATTTTCTTGAATTTTAATCACTCTTAATATAAAAAGTAAGAGACGCCATAAGTTCTTGATAAAGAATGAACTTGATTCAATATCCATTCCTAATAGAATATTTGCAAGCAAATAATAAAAAATAGAGATTGAACTGTTTTGGTAGCACATGTAGCAGACCTTGGCAATGTGCAAAACAGATGTCTAAAGTCAAGGATGTTCATCATTGAACTTATGTCACCTTACACAACATTGAACAAAAGAATAAAGTCTAATGTGCAGATTTTTCCACATTAACAAAATTATGGTGAATATTTTTTTTTCTTCAGAAAAACACGTGGCTATTGCCCAAGTCACTTTCTAAGGAATGACAATACACGTTAAATGTTATTTATCTCGAGATCTCTGATAAAACAAGTTTTTCTTGGATAGCTTACACTGCTCGATTTATTCTTAGGGCATGTATCAGCTGGGCTCGTGTAAGATTCTTGGGATAACAATAATAGTACACACCTAACAGGTTCGAGTATGCAAGCAACTATAAACCTCGTGCTAAAAGATGTACCTGAACTTCTTCAACGGCTAATCGAAGTCCTTCAGAGTCCGTAACAACCTACTCGATTGTTTAAGTGTATTTATGTGAAACTTTAAAAGTCACAATATCACACCTGCATTTATTATTTCAAGATTTGGACAAGTACTAAATGTGTAATGCATCTTTACTATTTTTAAACACATAATAAGTGCATTACACTTTGTAATGTACTCTGACTATTATTAAAAAGTACAATTTTATTATTTTTAAAAACTTGAACGTTAAACATATTATTATTAGTAAACCGTTGGCTATTTTTAGCAAAAAAACAAAAAACAAAAAATTCAGGTGGTTGTCACGGGCCTATACTTAACTGCCATCAGATGGCCCACGACACCCCAAGCAACAGATAAGCGATCTAAGATTCTCTCCAAAGGCTAAACCAAACCTGGCCAAGATGGTTGGAGATTTGCTTCCAGCTTTGCTAGTCCATTCTCCTGTATAACAACACCAACCTGAGATGATCAGATCACTACCATGCTCCTTGCTGTGTTCGGAACTTCTCGCTCTGCTAATCATCTATTGTATCAAGATAACATGAAGATAGGAACCTTCATAGGTCAATGCTCTGTTAAACCGGCCGCTGAGCTAGACAAGCAAATGATGTAAACAAATAGAATAGCAGGGACGCTTTGAACTCGTAAGAATAGCGTCCAGTGCACAAGACTTCTAACAAGAAAAGTAATGGAACACATTCGAGGATGCCATTACAATGAGAGGTAATACAAATATTTGCAGAAACAGAAAATGGACCAGAACTGTCTCTGCATTCTGAAAAGGTTAGAGTGTCCCGAATCAACAATAACATGTAGCTGAATATTTTCCATAATTGGAAAATTGAACAGTGAATCTTATTAATACAATAATGAGGATAGAAAGAGAAAGCCCCAAATCTGTCAAAAGCTGTCTGATTCCTAGAACCACATGGCGGGCCTCCACTGCATCAAACCTCAGAAACTTAGCATCTTCCAGCAATGGATTGTCCACAGCTTGCTCTGCCACTGCAGTTGCCATTGCCTCGGGGCTTCCAATCCTGCTGCTGCTAAACCTCGGCCCGCCTGTGCTGTCCCAACAAAGCCTTCATCTTTTCTAACCATAAAAATGCCCTCAACATCTTGCTTGTTCATAAATTTGTTGACATATTTAGCTAATAATTGAAAAACAATTCTTTCGAAAAAAACAAGCACTACTAAATTAAATTTTCCTTTTCTATATTAAGAATGCAACCACACTAAATACAAATTCTAAAGAGACTAAACTCAGCGGCAGCATCACCATCACCAACAACAGCAGTAGAGCATCAGTAGAGTAGTGGAATATACTCACGATCCTCCTGATGCAGCTCCTGATGGTGATGCTCTACTGCTGCAGCTCTAATGCTACTGCTACTGTTGACGATGGTGCTAGTGATGTTAGTGGTGATGATGTCGCTGAGTTTAACAAGGTCAACAACAAGTAAAAGGTTACAACCAAAATAGCAAATGTTACAAATGTTGGAACTTCTGAATGGTATGATAACTCATGGCAAAGAATTAAATTATATTGATACGTTTGAATTTACCTTAATAGAAAGAAAAGGAAAGAAGAGCTCTAATAAAACATAAGACAAATGTGGGTACATAAGACAATTTAAGTACAAACTGGTTCATATTTGGATTTGTTAGATTGAGAACATAACTTACAATACAATCTCTAACATCTAAAATATGAATTTTCGTCATATTGTATGTAGAAGTTATGTAAAGAGATGTGTAGAAGTTACAAACCAAGGAGGCAGTGGAAATGTCGTTGCTGTTGCTTGGAAAAATCGGTTGCGAAAGGAGGGGTGCACAAGTAGCGGAAAGAGAGATGAATAAAATCATCTCAACTTTGAACTTTGAAGAAAAGCAAAATTATGGACCATACTTTAGAAAAGAAATATTTATCTTGAGTCTTAAGGTTAAAGGTAAGTCTTAAGATTAAAAGTGAGAAGAGTCTAATCCCACTTGTAGACTAAGGTGGCAAAGAGTCTTAAAAGAAAAAAGACACTTATGGATGAGGTGTCACAAGGAGAGAGTGGGAATTGAAGGAGACAAGACACTTAATGTACCACCCCATATGGATTAGTCTCAAAAGAAAGGTGTTGAACATCTTCCATTGAGAAAACATCAAGTGGCCACCTATGATTGTGTTATGGCCATTGCCAACCTCTGTAGGTGGTACTCGGGGATGGTATGTGATGTTCACGGGTATCATGGCTATAGTAAACGGCTGTGGGTAACAAGGGGTACAAGGAGGGCTCGTTAGTTCTAGGGGGTCCCGACACAGTGACACTCAGTGGTGTGCGGGGCAATAACTCTTAGGACTAGGGGATGGTCCAAGTGTCCCATAGGGAGTGCCACAATTAGGCAGCCCTTAGTGATAAGGGTGGGTCTTAGGGCCTTGAGTGAGGCTCAAGTAAAGTGTGCATGGGACCAGCTAGGGTCCCATGCTACCTAGATGGCTTATGCATTAAGGTACCCCTGCATAGGTACTATTCTGGATACATGCTACAGGTGGTGTTGGGCATGTAGGACCGTCCAGCCATGCTAGTGAGGGTGTGTTGGCTCTCTAGTATATATGTGGCCAATGGGAGTTGGGTCCATTATTGGATCTAGTGGGCGGAGACTCAGAGTTCCTCCTCAATTGTTTTTTGAAGTTCCATAGTCATACTAGTGGTATCAAAGTTTCAAGATCCAAATCGTGGGTCTCTCGCGTCTTCTTTTTCCATAGCTCCTAGAAAGGTGGCACCCCTCTCCTAGGTGGAGGATCTTCTCTTCTCACTCGTTTAGGCTCCATTTTTTTGGAGATCGGATCATTAGCTTCCTCTTGCTTTAGAGACTCTATTCCAGGAGAGATTGCTATACTTTTCTTGCTTTTTGGATAATTGTTTGATTGTCTTATGTTCTTGACCTCACCCTATCACATATTCACCCTACAATTTTTTTTTCACCATGGATGATGCTTGCTTACAAGGTTTCTGCCAAAAATTTCGACTGAGTAATACTTCACTAGACCCCAGTAGAGGAGAGCTTGGTGATTTGTTTATCTAACACAATTCACGGCCTAAGGTACTTGTCCTGCACCACATGGGTAAGGTGTAGAGCTTTTAGGTAGCATGCACCTAGAAGTTGTAATTATAAGCTTGGACAAAATTTTTCCCATTGTAAATAGTCTCGTTGGATCTTGGCACATGTGGTGTGTTCTACTCCATATTGGTAGTTTGTTCTTTGGTAATTACTTTTATGATTCCTCTAGTTATATTTTGCCTTGATCTTGCATTAGAAGCTTGTTTGATCATCACTAATTGCTCTAGCCTTTCACACGTGTGAAAGCTAGAGAGAGAGTAATTGTCTCTCTCGCCCATAACTTTTTCAATATTGATTTGTACTCGAGGAAATTTGGTGGACATCATTTGTTCCTACTTACTAACATACTTGTGAAGTTTCATGTCAACATTTTAGGGTTTTGAGCTCATGCCAAAATCTGAGTCTCACATGTGTGAAACTGATGCATACAATTAGGTTTTGGACCGTACATGTCACGTACAACCTTGGGCTGAGGTCCATAGGTGTTTTTAGTCTTGATCCATCAATGTTTTGTGAAAATTCCAAATTTTCCTAGTGAAAATTAGGTTTTCTATTTTTTGTTCTATACCAAAATTAGGATTTCCTAGTGAAAATTAGGGTTTTCTATACCAATCCATACAAAATCCCTACAATTGCACTGAACTGTAATATAGTCTATACACTTTGTAGTGCAATGTTTTAGCTCTGATCTGAACCAAGTTTTGGGTCATTCAGACTTCGGAGCAAAACGTTATGATCATTTCCGTGTGGTATGTCAGTTTTCAGAATTTAGGATCCTTTACGACACTTCTAATGTTGTTTTATTGTTCTAACAATTGGTGCACATATCCCTTTTAATACCTTTTATGGAGGAAGGCTTTCCTTGCAATGTATCTTACTCCAAACACCTAGCCCTACAAGCTCGTTAGCTCTTGAGATAGCCCAGATGTTCTTCTCACCAGTCTCTCTCGACTTCATAAACAAAGTATTTATAGCTCACTGTCACTAGAATCGCATCCGATGAACTCTGATCAGATCCGACAAACCCTTTTTTATAGAATTCCTATCGAAAATATAATTCTATTCTAAGATACTATCAATCACATATTTCAAAAAATATCAAAAAAACAAACAAACAAACAAACAAAACAACAAAAAAAGAGTTGAATTAGTTCTCATGGCCAAACTACCAAAAGAAGTTATGGATGAGTTCACACTGATCAATCATCCAAATGATGAGAACAAGCCCTACCATCTTATATCTCAGGTAAATCAAAATCTTGGACCATCCAGGTGGAGACCCAATCAATCTGAAAACTTGATGATCAACTTGTTCAACATGCTCACCATACCACCAGATCCGATAAACGAACACCCAGATTGGTTCAATGGTAATGTGGAACCTCAACGATTTTTACAAGTCTTTGAGAATCCATGCAAAGTATATGGAGAATATACTGACAACATACTTTTTTCAATGACCATGGTAGGTAAAGCACGAGAGTGGCTTTTTAACCTCGATCGTGATGATCGATCAGATTGGTCAAAGCTAAAAGAGTCTTTTATTAAACGCTTCCAACCTTTTAGACTCACATAAAGCCCAATTGTACATCTTAGTAATTTAAAAATAAAAAAAGATGAACGCGTACATGACTATATCGAGCGCTTCAAGCATCTCAGAAGTCAAGTCCAGGAATAGTCAGCTGATAAAATGTTGATTATATGGTTTATAGTTGGCCTTCCAAGACGCATTCGGAAAGAGCTTAAACCTATCGAAGAGTATTTTACTCTTAAGTATGCTATGTCCAATGCTATCCGTGAAGAAGATGAAGGGTTTGATGATGAGAACCATAAATCCAGAAACACGAAGCCTTGAAGAGAAACCATGAAATTTCAGAAGACGAAAACAACAAAAAGCTGTCAACACTCAAAGAAAGCGTTGATAAGATCCAAGATGAACTCCTCCAATCTAAACAACGGATGGACCTCATTTGGAATACATCTTGTAGACTCAACGTAGGCGTATCAATACAAAAAAAGGACAACCACAACGATAATGCCGGAGCTCCTGAGCAAAGCCGATCCAACAAGGTGCTGGTTTGGCATGCCATATCAAGGTTCCACCGTTGGCTCTCTCCACAAACCTGTCGTGGACTCCACATATACTTAGTTGCCCCACTCGTCTTCTTATTTTTCTGAACCATTTTCATCTTAGCAACCTTCATTTTTTCCATTTGCTTATTCAACCACCTAAACATCCACTTCTAACACCATACCCACCACATCATCTCGTAAATCTGATGACCATTTTCTGAAACAGTTTGTTTCACCAACAACTCAATATAACCTCATAACTAACCCTCTACCGTCTACTCATAAACCCACTACCCTCTAACCCACTACCCTCTACTCGTAAACTCTTCTCACCTCAATCACAACCTGATTTTTATTCTTTTGATCAAGATCCATTTGATGAGACTGTGCAGCCCTCAATGGGACTTTCTTCATCTCTTCCAAAGCAAAAGAGTGACATCTTCACTTGATCAAGGTCTGAGCATTCAACACCAAGGATTCCTGATACAAAGAGTGCCACAACCTTGGATGACTATTTGGTAAGGCCCTCAAGGAAGCTATCCAAGAAGTCCATAGAGAACATAAAACGACGATATGATGATCGAAAAGAGTCTGATGAATTCCAGAAGACATACAAGAAAGGAGAACGAGGGGGGACAAAGAAAGTAATCACTGGAGAATATTCCAAGCTCGATAGCCTCATGAACGCCTTATAACCACAACACTCTTGGAGGATCATGATGCTACTAAATAGTGACAAGCAGCTTCAAGAGTACCTAAGGGCACCAAGCTAGAAAAGGGTCGACCTCTTTTATGTGCCAATCAAGAGAAGAGACCCTTGGAAAAACACGAAACCAGCCGAGCGACAGGTCAATTGGCCTATTATTCCAGGAATTGACTCAAGCTCAACTTTTGTAAAGTATCAAGACATGCTACTAAAGTTTGGATATGCTTATAGGGGAAGTGCGGATACAGTAGTCCAAGAAAGTGCAAACTATTTCTTATCAATAGCCTTTCTCGTGACATTAGACTGCTATGGCAAAGGCTTTATTTTCAAACTACATTTACTTCTAGTAAGTACGTGTAGATGATCGAGAAGTGGTATGAAAATAAGTTCACTCTGACAGTGAGTCAGAACTTCAATAGAACGAGCAGCATCAAAGGGTCAATCCAGAAGATTAAATTGACACAGATAGCCTCCATCTCGATTTATGGATGATCCGGCCTACGATTTTGTGCAGAAGCCAAACACAGTTCATGAGGCTATGTCAACACCTGATGCTGACCAGTGGAAGGCTGCCATGGATGCAAAATTCAATTTTCTCATTGAGAATCAAACATGGACTGTGACTGAGCTGCCAAAGGATCAAAATCTGATCCCATGCAAGTGGTTGTTTAAGGTGAAGTATGATGGTGAAGGTAAAATAAATCGATACGAAGCCAGATTGGTAGCCAAAGGTTTCTCCCAAACCTCAGATCTGGATTATTCTGAAACCTTTAGTCCTGTGGTCAAACATGCTCAATGTTAAAAACTATGCAAACACAGTGAAAAATATAAAAATAAAAAATAAAACTCCGCGGCATGTGTATTGTAAGCCCATGTATGACTATTTGCCAATAAACTTCTACTATGGCATGTGTTTTGTGAGTCCATGGGTAGGAGCTTAAACAAATAAAATAACTTAAACTTAGACTTAAGAAAACTTAAGCTTAGAAAGATTCTAAGTTATCTTATGTCTAGAATTAGAAATCCTAAAGTTCTAAAGTTCTAAGTTAAAATGTTAGAAGTCTTAGAATGGCTAGTTTAGATACTAATCCCATAAGCTAGTGGATGCTTATGGAAGGCCCTTCTTGTTATAAGAAGAGAGGCATTTCTCTTGTAAAGAACACTTTTTTGACCAAAGAGGTATATCAGATTTCGCTGAGCTGTTTGCAACCATAACAAACCCTGATTTTTCATTCTATCACCTCCACAAATTCTGACCTTACTCAGATTTTCTGAAAACACCTTGTTATACTATCAAAATCCATTGTTTTTCAACCAAATCTACAAATCGTTGGCTTTACTAAGGCTAGATCTATCAAAGATCAGTCCTCCAGCAGCTCCGCGAATTCTATCTCAGAGATTTATATGTTTTCTGTCAAAAAAATATTTGTTCCACCATTTCCCTTGACTGTCAACAAAACACTTTATCAGAAATCGTAGATAGTACCATGAAATCGTTCACACTCTAAATGATTACTATACATCCTCTGCGAATTCTGTTTTTATAAAAAAAAAAATCCAAAAATCAATATTTTATCAATAAAACTCCCTATCAGAAATCGTCGGCCATACCACGAGATCGCCCACAGTCTGTACGATTTCTTGTCATCTTCTGTGAATTCTATCTCGTAAAAAAATTCCAAGAAAATAAAATAAAAAAGTATTTTGACAGAGAGCACTTTTGTCAAAATTCGCGAGTGCTGTAGTCTGATATATCTAACTGTCCATGATTTCCAATATTATCCATGATTTCTATTACTCCAGAAAAGTCTAGTTTTTTTTTAAAATTCTCCAATCTGCAAGAAAACTGACTTTTGACCTTTTTTGACCAAGTACAGTACTATCTTGATTATTTGTACTGTTTCTCAAAATTGCATTGTCTCGAGATTGTGCTTAATCTTCCAATCTTGCTCCTCCACAATTAGAACGTAGAATTCCACGTATTGATGCCCCAAAGTACGATGGAGGATCTGACCTAGTTAGATTTCTCCGAGACTTTGATAATGCATGCCGTTTCTATGGAGATACCTCTAAAACCAAAAAGCTTTGACTAGTACCCTATGGAATAGCCAAAGAGTGGTATTTCAACCTTGAAGCTCTTGATCTTACTTCTTGGACTATCCTCAAGGACGCTCTCATCAAGCATTTCAAACCATCTAAACTGACTCAGACCCCTTTCATCCAAATCACCCATATTAAGATGCGTCGCGAAGAGTCGGTTCAAAACTACATTGAGCATTTTAAACGTCTCAAGGTAGAATGTATTGACGAAAATATCACCAAAAGAATGGCCATCAAATCTGATGATGACTTTGATAATCGTGAAAAGAAATCTAAGAATCCTGAACGTCTTAACCACCCGAAGCATGAAAATACTGCCCAATCTTCTGAACTTCTGCATCAAATGGAAACTTAGCAGAAAGCTCAACAAACTCATATGGATAAACTCATTGCTGATTTCCAAACCACCATGAAAAATATTGTTGACAATTTTTTTCCAGCAAGAGAGAATGTTTGGTGTCTGATCTGTTCACAACATCACAGTGCTAATGAATGCCCTCAACTAAGAAATCATTTTCCATCAGCACCAAGACCCATGTATCGAGCGTACCACCCCTACCCTCCACAATAGCCCATGCCACGACCAAGAGTGCACAACCAAGACTAACTGCACCAAATCAGTACCAACCATGTCAACAGTTTATCGTTAACCAGCCCACTCCACAACAAGCTGTCCATTATCTTGATTCCAATACCATCGATCCAGCAACTTATTATGTGGAAGACACTACTCAATCGAGATACACCACTGAGACAATTTTTTATTGTGCGTATGATCCTAAAGCTCAAGTGGTTGACCCCAATGCCCAAACCTATGATTCTAACCAAGCTGTGTTTGCCATGCATCAACTTTCAGCAATACGAGAATGTTTTATCTACGCAGGTAAGCAACCTAGTATTCGTTGCCAAGATAAACTTCGCTTTCCACCAGCTTGTGAAAATTGTAGCATTGAACATCATGTGAAGGATTGTCCTTCTCGATCTAAACCAGCTGCTCGTGTATGTTTCGTGCAAGTTGAAACATTGCCAGTCAAAACTCATCCAGCATGGGTCTTGACTCATGCACAAACCCAACGCCAAACCCCTACAATTGCACCCAGCAAAACTCGGCAACATAATATACCTCCAAGTGAAGATTCGACACCCATTGTCTATCCTCACCCATCCGAAGAAATTAGGCTGCATCACCAGTATTGACAGCCAATGCAGACCAACACTCTTCCACCTCCCATAAAGTACCTCACACATCTATTGAGAGAAAAACCCCTTAAAGACACTAAAGTTTGGGGGGATTTATTTACAAGATAATGTAACTCTCCCTTTCCATGTTCTCTGGAAACATGCGAGTAAGTGGAAACAACAAATCCAATCCACCGACACCACCACCCCTGACGAGCTACCCAAAATGCCATTACACCTCACAAATCCACTCAGTAAAAGAGGCAATATCAAGATTCCAGCTACTCATTGCCAATCTCGTGAAGTCCTAGCTGTACTAGATGGTGGCTCAGGTGTCAACATCATTTCCACCTCCCTCATGTTAGAATGGAATGTGAGAGACAAACTTACCAAACCCACTTGTCAGCTTAGGATGGCTGGTCAAAGTGTGGTTCGACCTACCGGTTTCCTTTCACAAGTTCTGATCAAATTAGGAGGCCTAAATTTTTCATAGACCTAGTCGTACTTGATATCCCTAGTAATGTCTATTCCTATGAGTTACTACTTGGTCGCCCATGGCTCACTAATGCAAGAGTCGTTCATGATTGGAGCAAAGGATGAGTCACCTCTGAAAATAATGACAACTCTATTACCATTGATTCATCTGACAAACCCACATGTTTTCACGACGAGGGATTCTCTATTACTAATTCAGTGTTTGAGCCATACTAGTCCTCTCAAGAAAAAGGTCATTATGTTGAATCTACTGATATCATAAACTGGAGTATCAATTTGGCTACCATTGATTGTGTGAATGCTGACTATTGTGCTCAACATCAAGATGACTGTACCTATACGCCGTTGGCCGATAATGAACAAATTCCTGATCTAGACACCCCTATCATTAGTATCAATTTTATTGATATTCTTCCACACAATGATGAGTTGTTAAATATTGCATGGCTACCTACTGATGAGTCAGAAGATTTATTCGTAGATGACGAAAATGCCTTACGAATTCATAATTGTCTAGAAGGTTTGAACATTTCTGATATTCAGATCCTCAACTACATGGAAGCACTCCTAGCTTTCTGCAGTATTCATCCGAAGTGGAACCAGTTGCCAAGGTTACGGTCAAAAAACCTAATACCAAGCTATACCGTGTCAAACGACCAAATTATCCATGGGACCTCTGTGAGGAGGAAACAATCTTTCAAATCGATGACACCCTCCATCATGTGCCACCACTTTCTCATCCGCACACCTCACATCCTCCGAAGCCACAATCTCGTGGCCATACCATGAAAGAAAAGATGAAGAAACCCCTTCAAATTTACCCGCTTGGAGATCTTACCACTGCTAGAGAAGTTCACATCAGCTCATACGCCAATCCCCGAACCTCCCAAATCACTATCCAGATAGTTGAAAGGCAAGGCCCCCTTGAATCTCCAGCACATGATGTGCCTGCATATGCTAAAGACTATATGATCGAGGATGTGACCATCCAATTACCACAAGCTCAACGTGAGCCAAACGGTAATTCACCTTACAAAGGCCCTGCTCGAACCATCACTCTCTCCTTGAGTGAGCCCAATGAAAGTAACGAACACATGGTCCACATAGGGGCTCATCTCAATCGGGAACAACGCAGAAGGCTTGAGAAGCTTTTGCACAAATATCGACATGTATTTGCTTGGTCCTATAAAGACATGAAAGGAGTCTCACCCCAGGTAGTTGTGCATCGTATTCCCCTTAAATCGGTAGTCGTCCCTACAGATGTAATTCGATCTACAAGGCCAAAATCAAAGAAGAATTACAATGCTTGTTAGATGTAGGATTCATCTATGACATTGAACATATTGAGTGGGCCTCCCCAATCGTCATTGTTCCTAAGAAAAATGGCAAACTTCGCAAGAATGTCGATTTTAAAAACTTAATGCTATCACCAAACGCTTCGGCATCTCCTTGAACCTTGAAAAATGTCAGATCTGGGTAACACATGGTATTGTGTTAAGACATATCATTTCAAAAAACAACAACTCAACTGACCCTGACAAGGTCCTGATCATTCAAAATCTGTCCCACGCACCATCCACGAAGTTTATTATTTCCTAGGCCACGCCAACTACTATCAGCGCTTTATTCTCGATTTCTCCAATAAAACACGATTAATCTATAAAGTGGTTGTTGTTTCCAAATGGACTGATAACAACGAGTCGCATTCATTCAGCTAAAGAAAGCCCTTACCAATGCATCTATCTTCCGGGCTCCTAATTATTCCAAAGAATTCCACGTGCATACCGATGCATCCAAGTATGTCATTGGAGCAGTGCTCACCCAACCGGGAGAATTCAAAAAGGATTATCCAATACGATTTCTCAGTAGACAATTGATACCTGCTGAAGTCAATTATACCACTACCGAGCGTGAAGCTTTGGCAATGGTGTATGCAGTTCAGAAGTTTTGTCATTATCTCCTGAAAAAAGTTTTTGCCTTCTTCACTAATCATCAAGCACTCATATATCTTATCAACAAGACTTGCAAAATCAGTCGTATTACTCGATGGATTCTATTATTGCCAAAATTTGAGTTTAGGATCGTGGTTCGAAAGAGAGTTCAACATTTTTTAGTAGATCATCTATCTCGAATCCCTAACCTCCCAACTCGAGACCAAAGCGTCAACGATGATTTATCCGATGCCATCTTATTTCAAGTTGACTCTACACCCGTCTAGGCCAAGGATATCACAGAATATTTAACTTTAGGGCAGATGGACCCATCCTTATCTAAACCTGAACAACGTGCATTGGTCCTCAAAACCAAACCTTATACATTAATTGTAGGCCAACTTTACAAGCAAGGGTTAGATGGAATTCTTCGACGTTGTCCTACGGAAGGTGAATACCCTCTGTTATCTCCCTAACTCATGAAAGTGTTGGACCAGGTCATTTCTCTTCTAAAATGACTGCCAAGAAAATCCTCTTGGCCAACCAACTCTTTTTAAGGATACACACACCTACACTAAGGCCTGTGATGTTTGTCAAAGAACTAAATGCTTTCAAAAAAACCGACTACATGCCTTTACACCCTGTCACAACTGATCAAGCTTTCTAGAAATGGGGAATTGATTATGTTGGACCAATTAGTCCCACTGCTAGACACACTCAATCAAGATATATTGTAGTAGCCATGGACTATTGTATCAAATGGGCTGAAGCTAGAGCTGTTGGCAATGCTGCTGGACGCTCATTCTACAGCAAATTTTCTCTATGAACAAGTTATTGTTCGTTTCGGTTGCCCCCTAGAACTTATTAGTGATAGGGGGACAAAGTTTCCTTAACTCTGTCATAGCAGATCTACTTTCAAAATTCTTTGTGGTACATCGCAAAAGTTCCCTGTATTATCCACAATGCAATGGAATCCACCAGCAAAATATTATGTGGTGTTCTAACCAAGACCGTTGAGTCCAGCCGGTCTGATTGGAAACTAAAACTTTGCGCTGCTCTATGGGCCTATCGCACTACCCCGAAAAGAGCCGCAGGTCTAACTCCTTTCCAACTAATCTATGGCCAAGAAGTTGTCATGCCTATGAAATTCCATATTCCATCCCTACGAGTAGCCTATAATCTCGAGCTAGATCATCGACAGATCCTAGCTAATAGATTATTCCACCTAGAACAACTCTGTGAGACTCGCCAAATCAGCATCCATGCCCAACAAGTCTACAAACGTCAACAAAAAGCATGGCATAATCGATCCTTAAAACTCAATGAGTTCCAGGTCGGAGATAAGGTCCTCTTATACCAAGCCAAAGCCTTCAAAGAAAAACTAAATTATTTTGGTCAAGGACCTTATGTAATCCAAAAAATATATGCCTCTGGTTACGTAGAACTCCAAATCCTACAAGGCAATATTTTAGACATTGTGGTCAATGGGAGCAGACTTAGAAAGTACAATGAGCCCTGTTTTTATCTTGATATGTCATGGTAGCCCTAATCGCGACGTACGATACTTTGGGAATAATTGCGGCTTGGTGGCAATTTTTGGCAGAGCTCAAAGGTTATTGGGATCGAGGGCTACCACCAATAGCCATTGATATCAATAAATCTCTACAAACGCAAGATGATCACATCAACGTAGCGCGGCTTTATTATCGAGCAGCCCTCACTTCGACGCTACACATTGATATGTTAGAGCCGTGGAAAATCCATAACTTTCTCCAGGGTATGCTCCACTATTACAAACCCATGCCTTTCCTTAACAAACTACGCTGACAAATGATGGAGGACATCAGCAACAAAATTAACCATCCCGACAACAACAATCTCGCCTCCAGGAAGCTCAAAAGATCTAGGAAAAAAAAACTTTGATTGGTGTGGGACCACCAATCCAATAAGGAGGGGGATAATATAAGCAACTGTGCAAACACAGTGAAAAATATAAAAAATAAATAAAACTCCGGGGCATGTGTATTGTAAGCCCATGTATGACTATTTGCCAATAAACTTCTACTATGGCATGTGTTTTGTAAGTCCATGGGTAGGAGCTTAAACAAATAAAATAACTTAAACTTAGACTTAGAACTTAGACTTAAGAAAACTTGAGCTTAGAAAGATTCTAAGTTATCTTAAGCTATCTTAAGTCTAGAATCAGAAACCCTAAAGTTTTAAAGTTCTAAGTTAGAAGTTTAGAAGTCTTAGAATGGCTAGTTTAGATACTAATCCCATAAGCTAGTGGAAGGCTTATGGAAGGCCCTTCTTCCTATAAAAAGAGAGGCATTTCTCTTGTAAAGAACACTTTTGAGATTAAGCTATCTTGCTCTCTATTTTGGAGAATTATCACTCTATTTCATTTGTGTTCCCTTTGGGAAGGTGCATAGCTTGAGGGAAGGTGCTCGGGCCTCCTCTTCCTCATTTTCATCAATTTTATATATTGTGGCATGCTTCCTATTTTTAATATGCTTAGTATTAACCGCAATCTTATTTCTATTATCCTTTGGGTGTTAAGTAGGAATTAAATTAGTCACCTTTGCTAGTTAAGTACTGCCTTAGCAAAGTTTATTTCTTAGTAGATATTGGCTAGTTGGGAAAGCCTTAGCTGAACCTTAGTTGTTTTTTCGAGCACTAGATGAGAAGCCTTGGTGCTCTCATTTCTCTTTTGTTTGCACTTTTAATTTCCATGGTAAGCTTCATGTAGATCTTAGAAAGTGGACAAACCCTTCTACACAATACTACATCCGTGAGTAGATCTAGCCACCGTACGAACTAGAATTACTTCCAACACTCAATCCGTTTACTTCTTTCCCATGCAGCTGCAGCCGACCTTGCAGTTCACCAGATGGATGTCCAAACTGCATTCCTTAATGGCACCATTGAAGAAGAGATTTACATGTCCCAGCTAGAAGGATATGAGCTAAAAGGCAAGGAGCACCTACCTAGTGTGCAAAATTCATAAAGCTCTGTAAGATCTGAAACAGTCTCCAAGAGCCTCGTTTAAGAAGATTAATACATTTCTAATGGAGAATGGTCTCATCCCAAACTCGGCAGACTCAAATGTTTATTTTAAGTCTGTATTGGATTCCTTCATAATCATCATGGATACCCGAGATCAGCTTTGGAAATCACAGTTGGAGTTGCTTAATTAGCAACACCAACTACAGATGGAGAAACACACAAATGAGTTTCAAAATGCCATGAAGTCTATCCAACGTAGTATGCCTGGTCAGCCAAACCTTGCACAGGTTCCTTATAGACGCAAACCCATCTGGTGCCCACATTGCCGAGCTACGCATCCTGCTAATGCTTGTCCTTCATATCAACCTATTCAAGAGCATACAGTCCAACAATATGAAGAACAACCGTCACAATCTGGACATTCCTTGACTTATCATGAACATCCACCTGAAAGTCCAGAACCACTAGCCATACAAGATGGCTATGCCGTTATACAAGGGCCATTGAACAACATATGTTTCATTTGTGGTGAAACCGGCCACTTTATGGTTGATTGTCCAGTCAAGACCAAGTACCACGTTGACTGTCCCGACTGTGTAAGAAAACACAGTTTCAAAGATTGTCCAAAACAACCCAACAAGATCCTACCTGCCCAACACATCAGTTATGAATCACGTTAGGATCCTCTAACAAGACAACACGAGCACCATAGCACCCAACCGCTCAACCTGCTGCTCACTCGAGAAGTCTCTTGCAAACTTCTACATTACCACGCAATTCAACAGCTCCATAAGGCAAAAAAAGACACTAATATGAAATGAGCCCTTGTAGGAAGAAAGTGAAACCCAATATTCCATCATCTGCTACAATGTCCAACCAAGAGCAACCGCCACAGAGAATTGACAGTTTTTCTCCTCTTCTGCAACCTCAAATCTATTTGTCTTTCCACATGCTCATAAGATTTCCAATGTGCCAATACACAATAGATCTAGGAATTGGAAATCCAGATAGAGATTTGGTTCTGAATCTCTTGCTCAGAGAGGTACTCAGGACATAGTACCTCAACCATACCTGCATCTCAAGTTATATCTTACAACATTTGCTATCAACGATGGTAGATTCAGTGTCACTATTCCTGTCTTGTTTTTGACAAGGGCTTATGAGAGTTCTTTCATTACTCTAACAGATCAATAGAAACATGAAATTGTCAAGGTGAATTACACATATTGATGAATGCAAGTTTTGTTCAACAAGTGCTATACAGTTCTCACTCTTTGTACTGTTTGTTTATTTTTTTGTTTCTCTTCACCTGTTTCGTGTGATTGATTTTTGCATGAGAAATAACTACTACACGAAAGTCTTCCGTAGAGCATCTCAAGGACACATTTTCATTCATCTATCCATCTTCAGATCACCTTGCACAGAGTTCAAGATCTTTGCACATACTTCAAAAATCCCTATCACTTCAGAGGTGCTTCATGTATCTCATCATCATATTCATCTTTGACTCAACTACAGCAAGATCGAAACAAATTTAGTTAAAATTTGTTCAATCTTTAGTCCAGTCACATGTTCAACATGTTTTCAACTACGTGTTCCACACGTCGATCCAATCTTGAGCATGAACAATTACCAGCAACAACATCCCCACAAACATAACAAAAAAAAAAAAATTGGTGTTGGGGGGAGAGGGAGGAGAGTGGATTTGCAAGCAGCCACATTGCCAGCAATATCATCAATAAGATCAACAGCCAAGGTTACAAAATCAAAGACGATAGCGACAAGGCTAAGAGGACAGGTGGGCAATCCAAAGCGACACAATCAGAAGAAGTACCCCAGTCACGATGAAGATCCTTCAAAAAAGAGAAGCACAAGTATTGGGAAATCAGTCTCCTTCTTCAACCAACCTCTTGCCATACTTCGACACCCATTTTCATGCCTATCGCCCACACCATCTATTGTTGTCACCACCACCACCATCCTTCCTTCCATATGTTTGTTTATCATCAGTTCACTGTTCTTCTAAAAAATCCCCAACTTTTAATAGTCTTATCGAAGCGGCTAAAAGATCATTGCAAGTGTCTTGCGGAGACCAACTACCACCTACAATGATTGATCAGATAGAAAAGATCTAAGAAGCAGGTAAACTAGCTAGAAGAAATAAAGAGAAAGATCCAAGAAGCTGAGGAGGAAAGGACGAAACCTAAGCAACAGTTGAGTCAAATCAATCTTGATCAAAAGAAATTCTCTGGAGCAATGATAGTTGAATCCCCTCTTATGAAGCCCAAAGAGATCCAAAAGTAATGGATCAAAAGAAAGAGTTATAGAAAAAGAAAGATGAAGACAATCATGAACCTACAAAATAAAACGAGCTCCTCACCCAGCAAGTGGTGGTCAAAGTTTGATATTGCAAGGGTCCAAGGCTGCAACTGTAGAACTATCAATTCTTTTACCCACCCACCAAGCCTTCATCATGTTTCCTTAGCGTTACCAAACTGTCCATCCAAATCTGTTCCTACCAACAATTTTTTGATGATGAGTCCATCCCCTTTGAGATTGATAATCAAAGTTTGTGCAACCTGTAGATTGAAGGTTTTCCTTGAGACCGAAACTTCAACTGAGAGAGGAACTGTGGAAACACCCAAAAGCAAATGGAGGACACAGACCTCCCAGAAGTTAGAATCTGCCCAGAAACAAGAAGTGAAACCATCCATGGCAGATGCAACGAAAGAAAGAGACACGAAGATAGCACTCAGGTATGCCACTTGTGAAGCTGCTGGGGAGCTCTCCAAATTTTGAAAATGTCAACCACCTACAGAAATAAGAGATTCTAGTTAAATTGCGGCAAATCGCAGAAAATAGTTTTTTGTGATAAAGACCGGCAGTAGTAGGCACTTGGTTTTACATAAGCGAATGAGGATCTAGTTATTCTTCGAGCTTTCGTTATTTTTCGACCCTTTGTACAACACAAAAACAAAAAAATTTCTACCGATGACCCTCCTTGCGAACTCGACTGACGACCACATTGACATTTCGACCAGACCAACAAATCTTTTTCAAGTTCTCATTTTTTCGAATTCCCAATTTTGCGAGTTCTCATTTTTTTTAAGTCACAAATTTTTTCAAGTCACCGTTTTTCTCGAATCCCAGTTTTTTCGAGTTTTTTTTTTGCTTCCTTCGTTTTTTTTGAGTTTTTTCACCTCCGCATTTTTCGGCTTTTGCTCATAGCCCTAAAACTTTCGATTTTTCATTTTCTACCATTACACTTGTGTGTCGCATTTTTTTTTCATTTTTTTATCCTAAACCCTAGATTGTCGCATTTTTCATTTTTACCCTAACCCTACACTCTCACATTTTTTGGCTTTTACCCTAATCCCTAGATTGTCGTATTTTTTGTTTTTACCCTAACCCTACACTCTCGCATTTTTTGGTTTTATCTCTAACCCTCGATTGTCACATTTTTCGTTTTTCGCCATAACCGTAAAACCATCGCATTTTTTGCATCTTCATACAATCAAAACCTTCGCATTTTTCGCTTTCTCCACTTTCGCGTTTATCGCTTTTTCAAACCCTGCAACTGTTGCAATTTTCGCATTGTCACAACCCTAATCTGTCGCAGTTTTTGCTTTTTGACCATCATCCTCAACTGCCGCATTTTTTCGTTTTTTTTAATGATCCTAAACCTTTGCATATTTCAAGATTTAGCCACGTTCGAGTTTTTTGCTTTTTGTTATTTAAGTTGATATATTTTTTGTTTGTCGGGAATTTCTGATATTCAAAAAAAAAATAAAAGACCAAGAGGACTACATACCCAATCCTAAGGTACTCTAGATTTGCTATGGATCATCCTTACGATCTGAATTCCACAGAGGACTATCCACCAGAGATGGTCTCTCCATCTACCGAACAGGCTCGATTCAATAGATATTCTAGGATGAAGTCCTAAGTCCAAGAGCCCTCAACCAACCCATTTGAAAGGTGGGAACCCATGTGTGCTGAAGTTCCATATGATCTCTCACACTTTCACGCTGCCGAATCATCACACACATGAGCTCACTTAAATGGGGCTTTCGCAAATAATGCCCCGCGTACTGAAAAACGTACTCCCAAGTTAGATCTACCTTAGTACGATGGCAACACTGACCCTCAAAGATTTCTTCAAGTCTTTGAGAATGCATGCGATGTCTATGGCGAAACATCACTAGAGGGCATGGTCCAGCTCTTCTCGATGACCATGATCGATCAAGCATGCGAATGGTTTTTTAACCTTGATTATGACGATAAACGAGACTGTCACTCTTGAAGGAGGCCTTCTGTCAGAAATGGTGAACTCTTGCAACTTTGTTGCAGCACAAACAAGAAACGAAGGTTGAACGAGAACAATTCATGACAGTCAACATCCCTTGACTCGAAGCACGAACGATTCGCGAATCATTTGTGAATCGTAAACACACCTCTAGGACTGCAAACCGCAAAGGGACGCAAAATAAAAAACAACGAAAGAAACTAAAAGAATGAAATAAACGAAGAGGAATCTTTCACGCTGCCGTTTGGCAGCTCAACGAGCTTGGAGTCCTAGACTTCCTGCCCAGCTAAAACGAGTGGCAACGACGGAGACTAACTAACTAGTTGATTAGCGTTAACTAGTCTTGTGATTCTACGTTTACCTATCTTGTGAAATCCTCTCTGGATCATAAACTAATCTAAAGAAGAAATTTGAATCGAGAGATCTATAAGAGACAGAGAGACGTAACTAATAGAGCAGAAAAGAAAAACACCAGAGTTGTGCATGAAAGTTTGCCAACCAACTTCACAGCGAAAGAGCAAAGTGTCATTCTGCCAACAAGCGAGACACTTACGATCTCGCTCTAAAATCAAACTGATAATACAATAGCTCCATTTTCGTGCATCTCCTTGTCTTGTACTGTCTGTGTCTTGATTGCTAGAATACAATGTGTTCTGTGATGTGTAGTCGCGTGTCTAGGATTCTTTAAAAGCTTTCGTGCAAAAAGGAAAATTCAAAGACACAAAATCGTTCGCGAATAAGAAGATGAAAACAAAGCAGAAAAAGTTTCGCTTCCGCGACATGGTATCAGAGCCCACAGGTTGTCACTACTGATATCCCAACAGTGATTCTTCTAGACAACAAAATATGGCTACAACAATCCAGACAAGAGTGGCAATCAGTCTTGATGGCGCAAATTACAGAATCTGGAAATTCAAAATCAAAACACTTCTCTATCTCATATATGCATCATAACAAAATGGTCAAAGACATGAATATAAACGTTGTTACTATAGCTAATTAGTCTATCTATGAAAATCGCCGACTAGGGAAACAACCTAGAACTAGTTTTCCAAGAGGACAAGCCAAAAGGGCGAAGTCCATTTTGTCACTAATACGGTGTGACTTATGTGGTCCTATGAGCGTACCTTCTTTAGGAAAAGCTCTGTATTTTATTACATTCATTGATGACTACTCCCAATTTACCATAGAAGCTGCACTCACACTGACTACCTATTCATATTCCGATTGGACAGGAGACATGTATACCAAAAAATTCACATCAGGTTATATTTGTTTCCTTGCAGGAGGATCCATCTCATGGATAGCAAAAAGCAGAATTGCATTTCGTTGTCCTCTTGGAATCAGAATATGTTGCAGCTGCATCAGCAGTGAAAGAAATTATTTGGCTGAGGAGGCTGCTGCAGGATCTGCAATTCTCACAGATCGATCCAACAATCCTCCAATGCAACAATCAGAGCTGCATAGCTCTATCTCTGAACCCACGTACTCATGCTAGAACTAAACACATAGAATCTTAGTTTCATTTCCTTAGAGAGAAAGTTCAGAACCAAGATGTTGTACTAAGTTACTGTCACACAGATAGTATGTTGGCTGATATTTTGACAAAGCCATTGTCTAGAGATAAACATTCTACCTTAGTAAAAATGATAAATCTCAATTGCAGATCAGATTCATAGCAGTTAGTTTAAGGGGGAGTGTTGGAATTTAATCTAATTCCTACTCATCCCAACAACCCTTTTTTCTTCTCTGATTTTTACTCTCTCAAATGCAACCTACAGAAAATGAACTGTTTTCTAACAGTTTGCATATTTGAACTAATTGTCACCGTAGTCTGCATTTTTACTCAGGTTTTTCCACAGGCAAAAACCCAACACTCGACATTGTCGCTATTTCTCCTACCTTCTTTTGCAACTAAGTGTTTAGCGACACTTATCTAAGTTGTTTTTGGGCCATTTGACCGAACTCTTAGAGTTGCAGCCTCCAAAGGGAGATCCGAGGAGAGCTAAATGGATCAAAAAAGATGAGCGCACAATGGCGGTCATCGTTTTGTCCATAAATGAAGATCTACTCATGCAGATTGAAGACTACGAAAGCAGCCATGCAGCGTGAGAAAGATTAAAATAGAAGTATGAAGTGAGGACTACAACTTCAGTCATGCACCTTCACAATCAGCTGCAATCCATACAATGGGATGGCAATCAGTTGGATCAGCATGTTGAGAAGATCAGAATGATCTTCGCTCAACTCGCTGCATCAGGACAGGAGCACCAGGTCCCAGCACCACAGCAGCTGATGTACTTCATGAAATCTCTACTAATGTCCTATCAGCCGCTGAGAATGCTCATACTGAGTCTACCAGATATGACATTCGACAAAGCAGTCAGTCTTGTCGCTGATGAGAGACTGATGAGAGACGAAGGAGAGAGAGGCAGTGATCAAGAGAAGGCTCTCTTCACAAAGGGAAAGAAGAAGAACAAAAACAAGCCAAGATTCGAGAAGATGAAGTCCTCAAATCAGCAATCTTCTTCCTACGATCATTGCTACAAACCAGGCCATATGACCAACAAATGCTGGTTCAATCCAGCAATACCTTGCATGCACTACAAGAAGAAAGGACATTATGCATACGATTGTAGATTTAATCCAAAAAGAAAAAACAAAGTTGAAAAGACAGACATTGTAGAGTCATCTAAGGATGATGACAAAGGTGACGAAGCTTTCATGATACTCGACGAAGCTTCAACGAGCTACACTGAACACGACTACGATGTATTCATTGATTCAGGAGCAACATCACACATAACCTGCAACAAGATCTTGATCAACTTTCGCAAATTCGAAAATGATAGAGCAGTGATTCTAGGTGATGGGAGCAGACACGATGTCAAAGGCATCGGCACTCTACAGCTGCAAACACTCTCAGGACAAGTTATGAAAAAAGCAAACCTTGGTGGCTCAATCCTCTTGCGAAGCTGAATATGTCGCAGCTTTGAAGGTGGCGAATGAGGTAATGTGGCTGCAGATGATGCTAGAGGCAATTGGGATACCACAAGAAGGGCCAAGCACAATGATGATGGACTCTCAGAGTGTCATCTATCTGTCCCAAGATCCTGTCTTCCATTCAAAGACAAAGTCAGTGTTTTTTCAGTGGTTTCACTTGTATGTCGTTAAGATCTGTCACATCTATATTCGGTTAAAGACATGAAATAGTCCTAATATGGTAGACCGGCTCTTCGGTATTCAAGTTTATTAGCCACGCCGAGATTTAATTCCATGTCAAGGCCTGTTTGTGACTAATTACTTTGAGAGGACCCAAACACTCTAATTGAGACATATGGAGTAGTGCATGTACGTGTGACTAATATAGGCAAGAAGACTGCATGAAGAGTTGTGACCTATTTATAGTTGACCTGCATGGGGATTGCATGGGTTTATGCACATGAATCTACTCTCTATATATTGGGGTAGGGATTCTCCTGTCGACAACTTGGATTCAAGTTACAAGTTGCTCTCTTCTTCTCTAACATTCACATGGAATGGCTCGGGGGCTAAATCCATGATTGATCTAGGTTTGGTTGGGCGGTTTTGGCTCCAACGTCTCTCTTGTTGTGTTCTCATATCCTCATCTTAGGGGTTTTCCCTAGTGGTCTTTACATTGGTATCAGGGCAAGGCTAAGATGCGGTCTTGGATGGCATTTAGACAAGCTCTACATCAAATCAGAAGCACATGGATTTATGTCCTGGATTGGTGTGCGGAACTCTCAAGGGGAAAATCGAGTTTTGGATCCTCTAATTCTTGATTGAAGCATGTTGGCAAGAGGAGTGGTAGAGTGCACTTCCACCGGATTATTTTTTTTTAATATTGCTTCTAATTAGTATGGATTCATGTCTGATTTTTTGGAACTTTGAGAGAAGCCTTTCTGAGGTAGTATAATTTGTGTATACAAATCCAGTAGCTTGTTTCCCATGTCATTGAAGATTGATAACATGCAAGACTGGTTATGGTTGTTGATAGATTGAGAGTGTTCAGTTTATCCTGGAAAAAAAACAAACTATTAGAACAAAGTTTTTGGGTTTCTAACATTTGCATGCTGAGGATTCAGTTTTGAAGACGTTGATCCTCGAGTATTATGTGCCAACTGTAGACCCTTGTGAAACTGCTGTTATGTTTATATTCTTTGATGATATGCTGTTAAGAACCAGAGACTTGTTGAAGAAAATCATCCTAATCTGTTTGTTTTTTAAATCCCTGGAAAATCTTTGACATGTATACTTTCTGCTTGATTTGAACTTGTAAGTTATGGAAAGAGGAAGTTGATGGAAAAGATTGGAATAAGAAAAACATGCAGAACCCCGTAAGGAGCAGTAGGAGAGATGTGACCCTGTTTGTTGCTCTTCCACTGTCCTTTGGGCCATTTGGATGTCTTTCAGCTCCCAGGAAACCAGATTTCTGGCAGTTCCCCTGTCTGTCGCCTCAATCGACTGTGTTTGATTGCTTGACAAGGGACGATTGAGTCTGAAACTACTCCTAGACAGCTGTGTTGTCTGAGGTTTAGTCTGTCGGCTGTTTTAAGAGGCCGTGAAGCTGCTGATGACCTGGTTGATTCAGTGATTACAAACACAGTTACCTGTTTCACAGAACCGTGACTCGTTGATGTCTGGGAAGCATTTTTTCTTGGATGTTGTGGTAAAGCTGTGTGTTGCATATCTGCAGCCATGGATTAGATTACCCAATAATGGCAGCAGCAGAATTGGAGTTGAAGCAGTACATTTACTTGGCTCCAGTGATGGTCGGGGACAGAGATCCCTCTATGTATTGCTTTCCTTTTTAGGGCTTACATAGCTTTGAATAGAGGGTATGCCATTTGCTTGGTTTTTTATTTTGGCTTGAAAAGACTTTGCATGGATCTTTTTGGAAAGGAAATTTTTTATTAGTATTGCATGGCTGTATGAAGTTTACAAGTGTTTATTTGTAGCTTATGGTTTACTGGTTATGCATGTCGTGTGGGCTTGGCTTGTTTTTGCATGTGAGGGGAAAGGGAACCATGTGTATGTGAATGGATTTTCCGTCGTTTGGTTACTCTTCCGGTAATTGCATGAAAAACGGCTAGACCTAATAGTGGGTAACCAGGTGTGAACCCTATAGGGGAGAATATAATTATCGATTCTCTGGAGCATAACTAAAAAAATTGGGTGAAGATTTATTATGCTATCCTAACAGGTAGTCTATGAGTTTGGTTCATAGATTTAGGATTGACGGCGAGTTATTGGTTCTTCATGGGGTTTATCCAAAGTGGTACCCGGTTCAAGGAAAATTTGATTTTTTTTCCTGCTACTGTGCCATTTAATTTATTATGGAGTATGGATACTCCCAGTGATTTGAGCTAAATGGTGTTTATGATTTTAACTTTTCAACTTGTTACACCGGCAATTTTTGTGGCGTATTCTCAATGGTTTCGATCATTGAACAAGCCAAAGCTTTTAGTAAGACACTTGTTAAAATTGGAAGTTAGTGAACTAATGATGCAAGTATTGTTATTAAATGGAAGTAGTTCTTTATTCAATTTAAATTTATTGTCGAATATAGTAAAAGAAGTACCGGAGATCCGAATTTTGTGGATCTTCCATTTATATATATGCTTTTTATTAATTACGTCAAAACAAAACCAATTTTAACGAAGTGATACTGAAGCCACAAAAGTGAAAAGGGAAAATAGATTATCATTTTTAATGTGTTTACGAAAAATTCTGGTACCTTAGTAGATGGAATATTTCGGGGGACCGAAAAATCTAAGGAAGAAAATGGGGCACCTGAGTTAGTGAATGAATTTGTGTTATTTAATTTGGATTTCTTGATAATCCATGTGGGAAGTTGCATAATACCAGTTATGGAGTGATTCCATAGGAATGGATTTCATTTAATTGAGTTTTTGTTTGATATCATGCATGACCATGAGAATGACCGTAAATATTAATATGATTTGGATGAATAAGGAATGTGTTACACGTGGATCACATTTTGTTAGTACTATAAAAATCATTCTTTAGAGATAATGATCTTTGAGTAAGCTTTTACTAACAAAAAATATTTAGATATGATGGTAATCCATGTGTAGAGCCTTATGGTTTGATCATCCTTTCGTAAATGGATTATTATCTATCGAGAAATAAAATTTATCGATTCTCCAGTATCTGGTATTGATATTTGCCTATACCTAGTATAGGAAATCCAGATGAATTGATTCTTGCCTCTCTTTTTATTCAAATTTAAAAAAGTGTGGGAACCATTAAAATTGGAGGGAAACCCAACTTTATTCACTAACTTGACATTTAGGCCCTGCGACATTAAAAGTCCCGCAAAAAGGCCTAAAGTCCTTTATTAACTTTTAACTAATCAATCAAATAACTATGTGGTCATCGGGTTGGACTTACACACGCAGGGTGCCAAATCCCTCTCACTTATTAACTAGGGTTAGGGTTGCCTTGGGATCCGCAAACCCTCCAACAGTATCCCCCACCAAAATTGGTGGCGGTCCAATGACACCTGCAATATGCAGTTATTGGGGACTTTTATTGGCTTCGCGCCGAATCTTAATTAAATGATACTGCACCTTCTCCATAAAGTCAAGATGTGCAGTATTGAAATCCAAGTTGTGTGGCAGGAAACAATGGTGGGCTCCGGCAATCCACTTGGAAGTTGTCCATGAGGTGAAACGGGATTCCCAAGAGCCTCCCATCATAGCTGCACGAAAATACAGTCGAGCAATCGGCAGCTGATCTTTGATTTGCTTTGAGGCCATCGGCTTATTTGGATCGAATGCTAGGGTAGGAAGGCAATCATCCCATTTGGTTGCCACTAACGCCAACAGAGTTAGATCTTTAGCAAACATTGTCAATTGTTGCACCGTTGAATCCGGAGAGTGGACATACTCTCTCTAATATGTTTGTAAGGCACGGTGGAAGTCCACCGAAATGTTCCAGCTGTAAGACTGATGGATGATTGGCCAATTGGGCGTATGGATGGTGATTTTGTCCATAGCCAATCCCAAATCTTTCCATTTATGTCTTCGCGGCATTGGCACGTAATAAGGATCTACCCGCAACTGGCGAGGGCTGGTGACGTAACTCCTAATTGATTCCGTAGTTTTCTCAAAAACCGTGATTCTCCATGCCGGCTGCTCTCCCAGTGCAGGTATTTTGTCCAATTCTTTGTCGACCTCGATCTCGGAGGTCTTAAATTTCAGAACCCATCCACCACGCGACGAC
>MU834648.1:0-45333 GCA_029204225.1 Diphasiastrum complanatum | reverse complement strand
AAAATTCATCAAATTCTTTGCTTTTGTATTCCCCTCCGTTATCACTCCTGATCCTTTTAATCTTCTTTCCTGTCTTATTTTTCTGTCATCTGCTTAAAAGCCTTGAAGCTTTCCAGTTTTTGGCTTTTTTTGCTTAAGCATCCATACTAGGTAACTCTCCTGCTGAAGTCATCAATAAATGTCACAAAATACTTTGGCCCTCCTATTGATGCAACTTCCATGGGACCACACAGATCTGTGTGAACAAGTTCAAGAATCTCAGTTGCTCTCCATTGGCTCATATCTGGGAAATGGTTGCTTCCCATAAATGCAAGCATCACATTTGTCAATGGACTCATTCAGGTCATAATCAAAACCTTTCAACATACCTTCCTTGGCTAGTCGATACAAGCTTCGACCTCCAAGATGTCCAAATCTTCTATGCCAAAGATTGTTGATCTTGTTTGAGTTTCATGCTGAGACATGCTACTGTTCTTTCTTTTGCTCCCCCTTCGATCATTTTGTATTCGTCAATTGCCTCTGCAGCATCAGAATACTTGAGAAGCCTTTTGCCTGATAGCTGCATTGCAGATATGGCAGCTTCTCCAAGCGCCATGCATATCATCATGTGTGCCCTGTCATCCTTCGCAGCAATGACTTCTGCCTGCTGACGATTCTTGGGAAACCCCTCTCCATCCAGCTCGACTGATTCAATGCCTGCTACTACCCCCATAATCCCTTCTCCTTGAGCACAATCTTTAACTTCCAACTCCAGGAAGTGTATTTGTATCCCTCTAAGCGATCAATCATCCTAGCCTCTATTGATCCGTCCCACGCCATCACTGCATCTAGATTTCACCGTCCTTTTTGATTCGTATGCGAAAAGAAAAGTTTGGCCGCACGAGCCAATTCGTGCCAAAACTAATAAACAATGTATTGTGTACTAATGATCTAAAACAATGTACTGTGATTATGCAATTTTACATGTGTGGGCCCATAAACCATTGAAAGTAAAATCAAAGTGCACTCATAGCTCATAATCACTAAGAAAAAGAGATTATGGGGCAAACTATTTTCAAATTCAGTTTCTGGCTACTTCTTGAAGGAGTTCGATTTTTGCTTAACATTTGATCCATTTGCCTCAAAGAGCAAAACAAGAATCACTGATAGCAGAAAAAACGCGTAGTATCTCATTCGTATTCGCAGTACATATACAAAAACTGAGTTATTATCACGCTCCCCTCTCCAATGGGTTTCTCGCCAGTCACCTAAGCATTACGTCATGACGTATATAACTATGCGTCGTGACAAAAAGGAAAGACAACTGTTTATCCACGTCTTATGGCTGGGATTGACAGTCGGTGTTCATACGTCATCTAACACCAACAGTCAAAACCAACTTATGATGATGAAAGCTTGAGGCACGTCATTGTTCATATCAGTTTAAGCAGCTATTCTTGCAGCAAGTTTCAACCTTTTACAAAATGCCTGCTGATCATGAATAGCTTTGTAGTGCTTGTTTCTGGGTGCTGAAACTTTCAGCTGAATGTTTGGTAATTTTACTGTTATGTTTTGGGCCTTTGATAATAAGCGGGTAGCATTATGAACATAGAAACCTGACAATATACGAATTCTTAAAGGAAGTCACAATGTACTGCCAATTTTATAGCTTTTGGTGCTGGTGTTATCTGCATACTTGCAGTTCATTTTACTTGAATTTGTCAATTATTCACCTCACATAAATGTTCAGTTTTGTACATGATGTTTCTTCTTATGTCTTGGTTTACTAGGCTGTCATCTGGAGTTACAAGTAAAGACCTCCGTAAAAGTATAATTTTGGTTTCATTGACGTGCTTTCCTTCTTCAAAAAAGAAGCACAGAACCAATAAATAATCATGTCACATACTGTGTTCTGTTTGACCTGTTCAGTACCACCCTTGGAGGCGTTTTCTTCAGCTGTAGAAGATCAAATTCCAGGAGACATCATTGTTGTACCTGGAACATTGACCATCAATTCCCGCCGTAAAGCCATCAGAATAACGGTTAGCAACACGGCAGATCGCCCTATTCAGGTGTACTAGCCAGTTCCTACTTCTGCTATTATCTTGACTCTTTTAACATACCTCATCTTATTCTGTACAGATTTCTTACTTGAACTACCTTCTTTGGTCTGACAGATACACAATGGCAATCGGTTTGTATCTATCTAAGAATGTGATTCCTCTTGTTTGCTTAAGGCATACTAGTCTCATTCTTTAGTTGTGGTGGTAGATGTTAGGATTACTGGATCAGCCCACAAAAGATAGCTTAAACTGATACAAATTTTATTCCAGTTATTTTTTGCAATATGTTCCCTTCTAGCAATCATTTGAGATTATTTCAATTTATCATATTGACGATTTCTATTCTTAATCTTTTTTATTTTTTAGGGTGTGAAAGCACTTTAAGTGAATGTAGAAAGTTTATCTGTTTTAATTGGTCAGAGAGCTACTTAAATTCATGTTATGCTCGTAGATTTGTTGCTTACGGCACTTGACTTCAGATCAAAAAGCTGCTGACTTGGCTAGTCACTTTTGCATCAGAACTTCAAGGTGACAGGTGTATTGAGGTTGGCGTCGCTTGTGTCAGCTCTTTGGCGGCATTTAAGCCTGGACAGCAAGCTACATCTTTTCTTTTTCGGCTACATGAAGTTTTGGGCAGCATGCAACACTTTGCATTTTTGTTGCAGTTTTTCATACTTCATGTCATGTTATGTTTTTACATTGTCATTTAAGGAGGGTGTTAGAAATAAAAATGATAATGTTAGTTTCCCATAGGTTACTTTGACTCAAAAGGTTGAGACTTGTGTAACCATGGGGCATACGGTTCTGCCCAAAAAAAGATTGTGAACCGTACGGTTCACAGTATGGTTCTCAGAACCGTACTGAACCGTTAATGGTTCATTGAATCTATGACATGGGGTAGGTTTATTATTTAGACCATGTTAAGATAGTTTTAGTTAAGTTGGACCAATTTTGGTCTAGTGGTAACTCGTGGTCCAAGTAAAGTCTAATTATGTTAAGGGACCCTATCTTGACTTTTGGGAGTGCCCTATAATTAGTAGTGGTTTGGAAGGTTCTAGAAGAGTCTAGGCCCTTGGAAGGCCTATTTATATGTACTCAGTGTTCATTTGTAATTCATTCTCTTTCAAGCATTGCTACTACTTTCTCTCTCCTTGAGGGCGCCTAACCCTCTCCCTCTTCTTCTTCTTCTTCTTGTATATGGAGATTGAATGTTAGAAGGATCTTGGCACTTTGATTTCCTACAAGAGCTATATGAAAAATTAGACTTAGTGTAGTGTCAAATTTTGATTTTGCTACTTTCAAACATAACTTGAAAATATTGCAAAGAGTTTGCAGCTGTACAGAACTGTGTTGCCTTTGTGTATGCCCTGTTCCATAGACCCCGTTTGGTCTCCAGTGGACATTAATAAATATTTTATTCCATTTCATCTCTCTCTCTCTCTCTCTCTCTCTCTCTCTCTCTCTCTCTCTCTCTCTCTCAGCGATGGCAGCTCTGTCTCCAGCGATGGCTGCCCTGTCCTAGACCCTGCCCTGGTCCGCCCTCCACCATGGCCCCTCCTCCTCCTCGCGCCCCTGCTTGTAGATCAGCACGATCCCCAGCCACCTCCTCACTCACCTCCCTCGCTCACCACTCACCTCCCTCGCTGCCCCTTCCCCTAACCCCCTCGCTGCTCCTTCTTCCCCCTCGCTGCCCTTCCCTCGCTGCTCCTTCTTCCCCTAACCCCCTCGCTGTTCCTTCCCCTTCCCCCCTCGCTGCTGCTCCTCCTTTGCCTTCCCCCCTCGCTGACCTCCCTGATCTCCTAGCTGCATCCCCCTCACCCATCCTTCTCGTTGACCCCTCCTTGTCACTTATTGAATGCTTCACAGTTGACACATACTCCTCACTGACCCCAACCCCCCCTCTCGCTGCCCCCTCACCGCACCCCCTCGCTGATCCCTCACCTCACCCCCTCGCTGATCTCTCACCTCACCTCATTGTCATTCCAGCCCCCCCCCCTCGTTGCCACTTCACCTCACCCCCTTGATGACCCATCTCCCTCTCTTGCTACAACTCCCACCCCCCTCCCTGATGGCTGCTCCCCTGATTCGGCTCCTCTTCTGTCTTCTGACCCCATTCTTCCCACACCGATCATTGCTCACTCTTCCTCCTTCACGGCACCACAGTCTACAACCAATATTCCGTATACACCTTCTAAATCAATTGAACTTTTTTCATCTTGGCAGATTGATCAATTCAAGGCAGATTTCCAGTTTTTGCGGTATGAAATTTCACAGCTGAAAGGAACGGTTACTTCTTTGATCAACGAGAAGAAGCTATTGTAGTCCAAGGTTGCCTCACTCGAACAATCCATCGGAATCAAACAGGCCGCAGCTTCGGAATCCACCACCAACATGCTACGGGAGCTAGAACCAATTGAGAAGCAACACGAAGAGGCCCTTTCCTGGGCATCAGTTTTGAAAAAGGGCACCAAACCCAGCGCTCCCATCTCCACAGTTATCTCAGCCACCATCTCGGAAGAGAAATCTCGAGACCAAAAAGCCCATTATTAGAGTTCGTGGAGTTCTAGATACACAGGATGCATTGGCTGAAGCTAAACGCTTTCTCGATCACTCTTGGGCACAGGACAGAGGGGTTAGACACCGCATGGAGGACCACTAGAGATGCAGCCACACTCATTATTCGTTTCACCTCCCTCGAGAGCCGCCGAGATGCTTTGGGGTGCAGAGCTAAGCTACGTGGTACCACTATCTATATGGACGACGACCTCACATATATCCAGGTAGAGGAGAGGCGTAAGGCCTTTCAGGCAGCCCGTGAGTCTGGTAGACGAGTCATTTACCGAGATGGACGAGTGCGTTTTCTTGACAGCGCACCTAGCAGCTCCCAGTGCTAGGGATCTGGGGTCCCTGGGTTCGGGAGTGCCCCGGGGCCCCATCCACACCATCTCCGGATTGGAGTATGGAACTGTGATGGTTAACACTCATCTTCCATTGCTAGCGACTTGATCGATTTCATCACTGACAGGGATTTACTGCTCTTTATGGAGACTCATCAGGAGAGGAGGACCTATTTTTCCAGGATACAGATGGGATTCTTGTAGAGACGAGACTAGATCAGCTAGCGGTCGTGGATCCGGAGGTGTTGCATGTTTATATCGAGAGTCTCTTCATCCGAGCATTGAGTTCATCAGACACGACGAGCATGCACGGTATATATGGATTCATATTGCTAGGCAAGATATTGGTTTGGATAGGGACCTCTTTGTGGCGGCCTGTTATTTTCCTCCAGAGTCTTCGTCCTTTGCTGAGGGCACAGGTTCACCCTACCTTGATTTATCGCCTGATATTATCAGATTCGCAGAGCGGGGGCATATTCTCTCACTGGAGATTTTAATGCCCGAACCTCTTCACGATAGTCAGAGTTTTATGACATCACCGACCAGCTCCGCGTTCATGCCCTTGACAGCGATGACATGGTTACCAGAATCTCAGAGGACAACTTAGGACCCTTATGGTGAGCATTTATTGCAGTTTGGAGAGGCCCATGAGTTAGCCATTTACAATGGCCTAACTTATTGGCCAAAATCGGCAGTTATACTTGTCACCCTCACAGTGTTGTGGATTATCTCATGGGATCACCATCTTCCATACCTCTCATCTCTGATTTTCATGTATCTCCACCACTCTCTCTGATCATTCCTTTCTCCTTCGATATCGGTCGCCTCCCACCTCCCCAGCCATCCTCACACCCCTGCTTACACGGGCACCCAAGTATACATTCAATTCTCTCTATACACCAGTCTACCAGGAGTTCCTAACCTCCTTGCTCCATTCCTTCCCTCGCGATAGTACAGTCGAGACTCAAGCTGCCTTTCTTAGCACTTCTCTTCATACCGCTGCTTCCCTTGCTTTTCCATCTAAACCCCATAAAAGCAGAGGCACCCGCTCCTCATTGATATGACCCCCACACCCCCCCGTGGTATGATGCTGAATGTCGCTCTCTTCATCAGCTTGTCACCCATGCCCGCACTCACGATCCTCATCTCCTCCACTCCGCCAGACGCTCTTACCGTCGCACACTCCACCGAAAAAAGCGTATCTATGATGACTCTGAAGGAACGCGTCTTGTTGATCTTCTCTTCAGTTCCTCTTCAGGCGCCTTTTGGCGTGAGTTTATCCCTTGTGCTCCACCACCCCTCCTAGATGACCTTCGCATATGGACCGAACGCTACCAAACTATATACCATACCCACTGACGCACCCATCTCTATCTCCCCACGCCCCTCTGAGTTCACCTTCTTCACATCTGACATGGTACTTACGACCATCAAGAGAATGAAGTCCCATAAAGCAAGAGATATTGAAGACCTTGAATCTGAACTCCTAACCCATGCTTCCGACCTCCTTGCTCCCACACTAGCCACTCTCCTCAATTCCGCCGTTGTCTCTGGTTTCTCCTCATCCTGGTGCACCAACATCATCCACCCTATTCATAAAAATGGTGATCCCATGATTCCTGGTAATTACCGCACCATCATGATCGGACATGTTCTCACGAAGCTCTATGACCATACTCCAGTCTGCAGTGAGTTCAGAGGCGGAAGCTCGGAGATTACATGCATTGGGGCAGGCAGGTTTCCGATCTCATTATTCTACCACTGACCATATTTTTGCACTTCGAGCCTTGATCGAGGAAGCTAAGTACAAGAAAGAGAGGGTTTACGTTGTTTTGTAGATTTCAGGAAAGCCTTCGATTCTGTACCACGCTCCCTGCTCATTCAGAGACTTTGTGACCTTGGTTTCTCCACAGATATTGTTTTAGCAGTGATGGCTCTTTATGAGAAGGTCTTGGGATGTTTCCGACATAGCAGTGGCCTATCTGATCACATTTGGAGCACCATTGGGGTGAAACAGGGGTGCTCTCTTTCACCGGTTCTCTTTGGATTGTATATTGATTAGTTAGAGCGAGTCATCTCACAGTGTAGCGGGGGTGGCTGTAGACTTGGCACCATTCTGATTGCTATTCTCCTTTATGCAGATGATGTAGTACTAGTATCCCCAACCAGAGAGGGTTTGCAGAGGCAGTTGGATTGTGACTATCACATTGCCTCAGATTTACATTGGGACAGCGCCGCGTATCATCACATCAGTTGGCTATTGAGACTGGTAGATTCCAGGGTACTCCGAGAGGAGCGGATTTGCCAGTTATGCTCTTTAGAGGAGGTGGAGTCAGAGGAGCACTTTATCTTTAGGTGCCCGGTATATTACGAGATCAGAGGGAGATACCACTGTTTGTTCCGAGACACACCTGTCACCTTACGATCGCTCATAGCTTATGAGGATTCCCGATGCACGGCACTCATGATACGAGAGATGTTTATACTACGACGGGATTTGTATCAGACTGCCCAGCCGAGTCAGGTTTCTCAGCCTCGGATCACTTCTTTCTTCTCCAGGAGGAGAGGACGTTTTGATGACGATGACGATGACGATGATGATGACCTACTTGCCCACAGAGACCAGAGACAACGTCCCACACATACCCATGTTGCAGCACGAGCTACTCGACCTATCACGAGGAGACCTCTTCATCCTCTCAGACGACGTCAGAGACCACCAGTGGCCCTTCATGCCGTAGGCCGTATTACATCCTTCTATAGCATCAGCACCAGCAGGACATGACTAGATGATAGCGTCATACCTCACTCATGACTGTTAGCAGTATACATGCTCCCACATGTTTCTTATAGCATCACATCTATTTCAGTTTATAGCTTTAGCTCTAGATTGCTACTTTTGTTATTGTTTTGGAGACGTTAAATTACGCTCCTATAGTTACCACACACTTGACATGTACATTTACTAGTCTTATATGCCTTTTGGCATGGAAAAGACATTAATAAAGCTTTCTTTCTTTCTTTCTTTCTTTCTCTCTCTCTCTCTCTCTCTCTACATGGACAATGCTCCTTCTTTTTTGATGTACTTTCTACTTGTCTTATGTGCCCTCGGGTACTTGACAGACATTAATATAATGTAATTTTAATTCTAATTCTCTAGCAGCTCCCAGTGCTAGGGATTTGGGGTGCCTGGGGTTGGGAGCACCCCGGGACCCTATCCACACCATCTTCGGATTGGAGTGTGGAATTGTCTGGTATACACTCATTTTCTACGGCAGGGGACCTTGTTGAATATATTATTCTTCATGGAGACACACGAGTGCCCGGAGTGAGGACTTCCTTCATTTCCTGGATATAGATGGGACTCAATATTTTGACGAGAGACTAGATCTGCCAGTGGCCAAGGTTCAGGTGGGGTCGCCTGCTTGTATAGAGAGACTCTCCATCCCAGTATTGACTTCATCCGACATGATGAGCAGGCCCGCTACATATGGACTCGCATCGTGGGCCAGGATATTGGTTTGGATAGAGATCTTTTTATTGCAGCATGTTACTTTCCGCGAGAGTCCTTGTCTTTTGCTGAGGGTATTGGATCTCCATATCAGGACCTTTCACCAAATATTATCAGATTCTCAGAGCGGGGGCATATTCTCCTCACAAGGGATTTTAATGCCCGGACATCTTCGAGACAAACAAAGTTCTTCGATACCACTGATCAACTACGTGTTCGTGCCCTTGACAGTGATATGCTTGGGGTTACCAAGACCTCCGCGGACAGTTTGGGACCTACTACTTCATATGGTGAGCACTTATTGCAGTTTGGAGAGGCACATGAGCTAGCCATTTATAATGGCTTACCCTGCAGGCCACACTCAGACAATTATACATGCCACCCTCACAGTGGAGGACATAGTGGACATAGTGTCGTTGACTATCTCATGGGGTCACCATCCTTTGTACCCATAGTCTCTGACTTCCACGTTTCCCCCACCACCCTTTCTGATCACTCATTTCTCTCCTTCGATATCGGCCACCTTCCACCCACACCCACTCATTCATCTACACTACCCATGCTTACCCGAGCACCCACGTGCACATTTGATCCCATTTACATGCCATTGTACCGGCAGTCCCTGGCTTCACTTTTACGCTCCTTTCTCATGACAGTCCAGTCGACACCCAGGCTGCGTTTCTCACCACCTCTCTCCACACAGCTGCATCACTAACCCTCCCCACAAAACTCCATCCCAAAAAGACTCGACGAACACCTCGACCATTGCACCCCCAATGGTACGATACCGAGTGCGGCTCTCGTCATCAGTCAGTAACCTATTCACGGATCCATGCTCCACATCTGCTTCGATCTTCCCGACGCTCTTACCATCGTGTAATTTGCCATAAGAAACGTTCCTATGATGATTTCGAAGGGAAACGTCTTATTGACCTTCTTTCCAGTTCTTCTTCGGGCGCGTGGCGTGAGTTCATTCCTCGTTCTCCACCACCTCTCCTGGAGGACCTCCACATTTGGACTGATTATGCTGCTAGCTTGTATACCGTCCCTACCGACTCACCTATCTCCATATCTCCACGACCATCTGAGTTCTCCTTCTTCACATCTGACATGGTACTTGCAGCCATTAAGAAGATGAAGTCTCACAAGGCCAGAGATATTGAAGACCTTGAGTTTGAACTCCTTTCCCATGCCTCTGACTTACTCGCTCCCACCATAGCCACCCTTCTTAATTCCGCAGGTCCTAGAGGTGGTCCCTTCCTACACATACCTGAGGATCCTTTTCTCAGGTCTTACTTTTAGCATGAGACAGGTTGCTGCCACTCAACTAGGGAAGGGACATGCCTCCCTTGTTCAGCTAGAGCGATTTTGTTTCCAGAAGTCCATCCAAGATGCTCGTAGTAAGTGTCACCTTTTTGATACCATTGTCACCCCCACGGCTCTGTATGCGGCAGAGGCATGGTGTACGGGTCGCCCCTCTTCACACTGGGCCAGTCTTTCACAACTATAGACCACCATGCTAGCTCGGTTGATTCGAGCTAAGCCTTCTGTTCCACATGAGATTCTCCTGGCCGAGTTTGTAGTTCCACCTGTATAGATCAAGGCAGCTTTCCAGCTCATTACCTATATACAGAGGATAGAGGCGTTACCAGAGATAGACAGACGATACATACAGATTGCACTATCCTCCTCACAACGTCTTCTTGATCAGGGCCACAGATTATCATGGTTCTCTCAGGCATCTCACCTCCTACTTGAGTCATTTGGGATCTCCACCATGGAGCTTCCCTTAGGCACCCATCAGTATATCAGACGATTCCTCTATCGCGCATATCTAGAGCGGACTTGGCATAACCAGTTAGGGTTAAGCCAGCTTTCTACCAGACCCATTTCTTGGAGCTGGATGCATCAGGGACACTAGTGATGCCACACTATTTAGATTCGGGACTATCACATTGTCTCAGATTCACATTGGGACAGCTCAGGGTATCTTCTCATCAGCTAGCTATTGAGACTGGGAGGTTCCATGGTATTCCTAGAGAGGAGCAGATTTGCCAGTTATGCTCTCTAGGTGAGGTGGAGTCTGAGGATCACTTTATCTTTAGATGCCCTGTATACTATGAGATCAGAGGACGATATCATTGCCTGTTTTGAGACATGCCTACCACTCTACACTCTCTCATCGCCTATGAGGACCCACGATGTGTCGCTCTGATGGTACGTGAGATGTTCATCCTACGAAGAGATATATACGGGACACCCCAGCATTTGACTTCATTCTTTACTAGGCGGGGATGGCGTGACTTAGTGCATGAGGACGAGGATTATGACGACGACGATGATGATAGCCGCTCACATTCTCATAGAGATCAAAGACAGTGTACTTCTCACCATCACGTTACTAGCAGGATCACCAGACATCCTATGCAAAGACGTACTACTACACATGCTCATGCTCATGCTCACAGACAACGTCGACAGGCTCCAGTGCCTTCTCATGCTGTGGCTCACATTACATCCTTTTACAGCAGCAACAACACAGCACAGTCTTGACATCTTGACATAGATACATATGATTATTATGCACAGACACTCTTGCATACGTGTCTACTTTAGTTTGTACTAGATGTTTTCTTATTTACAGTTCTGGAGACGTTTTATACGCTTCCATACACAATTGACATGTACTTCATTAGTCTTATATGCCTTTTGGCATGGAACAGACATTAATAAAGCTTTCTTTCTTTCTCTCTCTCTCTCTCTCTCTGCACCTCAAACAATATAGCTCGGGCTTGGGCTTCATGCCCAAATAAAATAAATTCATTTATTTCTGATTTGTCAATGCCCAGAATGTGTTTGGAATGAAGTACATGGGCAACTAAATGTCCCTAGCATGGAACTATGGTCAAATGCAAATCAATTAGTTCAATCATTTATTGTTAAGCAAAGGGCCCAACATGCACAATAGACAATGTCTTGTAGACATTAAAATGTGATTCACATTCCAACTATTTCTCATGCACATGAATGATATGAGGAACTTTCAAAGCAATTGTAGCCAAATAAGTGCTTAGAAAGAAAAGCTTTTCTATAATGATGGTGCTCGGCTGACGTTGAAACAAGTTGTAACAGTAAACCTTTTTAATTTTATGCTAGAATTTTTCCTCGCTGTAAAATACATGCTTGGTCGTAACCCTTACGTATTCATGGAGTTTTTTTTATCATTGGTTGTTATTGCTGATCAACTTGATGAAGACAACCATGCATTTGGACCTTAAGTGCTCGTTCAGAGTTTGACTGAATTTCTCTCAATTGCCATTTTCATTTTCCAGGTGGGTAGCCATTATCATTTTATCGAGACCAATCCATATCTTGTATTTGACCGGGAAAAAGCTTATGGGATGCGTCTCAACATCCTAGCTGGCACTGCTGTCCGATTTGAGGTAAATGTTCATGACATCCCTTGAGATTTTTTTTGTTGTTTCGGTGATAATAATCCATAGAATGTTGTGACATTCTACGTTTTACTACCTATCATTAATGACTAAGTAATATATGTGATAAGTTCATATTCATGTGCTCTAGTTTTTGCACTTAGAGCTTGAAGATTTGATATCCTAGATGAGAACCTTATGCAACTGCATTGCACATTTAATTGGTAAAGCAGTTGACTCTTAATTGCTTGTGAGTGGCAATACTTGCTCTTCTTTTCTATGCACTTTACATATCTGTAACAGATGCGTATTGGTGACCAGATTTTATCTAAATATGGGAGAGAGGAAATCTTCTTGGCAGACTGTAGTGGATAAAAAGGGGGTTCAGAAAACTATAAGGAAAGTTAATGCTTGATTGTATATGAGGTTACTCTTTCAGTATTCCTTGCCAAGGTTGAGTGATTGCTTTTTGAGAATCTTGTGAGACCTTGGTAGTTGTGGGAGAATAATATGAGGTTAAGATTGTGAAGAACCTTTCTTTTTGTGTCAAATTCCACATTTTTATTTTGATTCTTTTAAGGGACAACTTGGATTTGCATTTCTTAATACTAACGGGAATAAGTATAGAAGCCTTCAATGAGTGGAAATGGTATTAAATGCCTAAAAGTGCCTTCAAGGTTCTATTAGCTTTAAGGGTCCCTAAGTTGAGGTCAAGTAATTAGTTGGTCAGTTAAGAAGTCAACTAGTTGAGATTACTTAATACCTGAATCTCTTCTTAAAAAGGTATACAGAAGTAGTGACATGCGGAGATTGGGACGTTTGACTTATGTCTATTCCTTTGGATTTGGATGATTCTCCTCAGTTTTCTCTTATGGAGCTTGAGGTTGTACAGGGTTCATCTGCCTTGTATTGGGTTTGGGAGCCCAAGATTGTATCATTTGATTAGGAATGGACTCTACTTGATTCATCAATAAAATAATCAATTACCGTTTCCATAACTACACTCTTTCTTGTACATTGTGTTTTATGATTTCCCTGCTGTACTTCCATTTGAATGTAGGTACATGGCAGTTTGGTATCAGAGCAGAAGATCCAGCTTCTTTGATTCGATTTCAATTTCGTACTAGTTTTTTAAATGCCAACCTGCCTTACCTTGTATAATGTTTCTCGGTACTCCGTGCCAGATTGTTGCAAGCCACTTGCATTGTTTTATGGTTTAATTTGCTGATCAGTGTAATTTTTGGTTCATTGCTGCGCTAATTAAGTTTTGCTAGCATTGTTCTCACTCCTTGACAAGATTCAAATAGAAATCATTTTGGCCTATTATGATCCAAGTTTTCCAACTTTCTTTTATAAGCCCATTCAATCTAAATCTGGCTCCATTTGTTCATGGTCTTTGTTTTGTGTACTTGGACATTTGCTCAAGGCATTTTCTCTACCCCAGCCCTTTTACCTTCAAAATAATACTGTAACAACAACACAAAATATTACGCGTCCTACCCATTTCCACTATAATACGTCATTATTTATTTCATTGGTTCAATCTTATTTACACCCATGGGTTAATTACTATCTTCGTAAATGGTTACTTTGCACTAGTAATGACAATTCTAGTAGTGTGTAAGGGGCAACATAAAACCAATCAAAGCTAAAGCACTATTTTCCACTGGTGGGGGCACGTTCAAAACTTGAAACTTTTTTGGGGTATTCACGCTGAAGTATGGAACTACTATCTCATCTATTGGATCTAGCAATTTTTAATTGATTTGCTGAGCTTCAGTTGCTTGCACATTCTAAACTATTGCTATTCAATTATTGGGAATTTCTTGGGATGCGCTGCCATTAAATCAAAGTTGTCACAGATCTGCTAAGGATTGCAAAAACAAAACAATGCTCTGAAACTTAGCAACCAAAAATAGTGCTTTAGTCCTGTCCACTTACAGTTTCCCATTTATGTGGTTTTTGCTAACTTCTGCCTTGATTTGTTTTCTGGGCAAAAAAATCTAAAAGCTACTTTATATCTACTAATCTTTGATTTAATTCCTATTAAAAACTCTTCTACTTTCTTATTTTTTTTTGGTTTCATTTTGTATCTTTGTTAAGTTTCTTGGTCAATGTTCCTTGAAACTACCTGCAAGTCACTTACTTGCCCTCTGATTTCTGCTCCACATAATCATTAAGCATTTTAGTTGTCTCATATTTCCTTGTGTTACTTTACTTACACGTCACCATCCTCATGCGCTTCCTTTTCTTACTAGTTGGATAAGTCTACGAAATTTTTTCCCCCTCATAGGTTTACTTACCTTTTGGTTTCTATAACTTTCAAAGAGGGTAAATTTGTTCTTGCAAGTGTTTTCTACCTTTTGTTGGTGTTTTTAGTCCCCTGGCATCATTCTAAAGCAATCTCTAAGTGTTTTAATGCACAATACTTTTACTTGTGTGATTTCCTTTCATAGTTGCACTCCATTTGGGAACAAGAATGGATCACTCATTTTGAAATGGTTATTTTTGGGCACTTTGGATTAGAATGCTAAAAAGCTGAATCAATTTTTTTTCCTTGATGTTCATGGGGTTCTTTCTTTCTTTCTTTTTTTTTTGGGGGGGGGGGGGGGGGGGGGGTCGTGAACCTGGAATGTCAGTGTGAGGAATGATCCTCCCAACCATAGGCAACGTCTCTTTGGGTCAAAGGTACCACCTCCATGCATGCTCTCTGTGACCCATGAATTTTGAGTGACTCAAAGGTACCACCTCCATGTCCCACCATGGCCTCATGTTTCCTAGAATCTGACACTGGATGCCCTGGCAAATCACTAGATACTCTTGGAGGAGACAATTCCACAATTGTTGTGCCCTCCAATCTAGCACAAGAGACACAATAGTGATAACCAATAGTGTCTTTCTCTTCTAGAGACACAAGACCTTCTGCTAGGTTACTGCCATCGTGCAAACATCGCTTGAGTTTGCTAACATGAAACACTGGATGAACCTTACTTGAATAACCTTTTTAATGATTAGCCATGGTGCACAATACCGTAATTTTCTACCCTGGCCATTGCCTTAGATAGATGAGCCCGTGCCTTCTCTAGCTTCTGTTGCATCTGGTTTAAATACTCTACAACACTAGGAACATTATGTGGAATTCCTATGGTTGCTAGGCTAACTGGCTTTTAACCATAGTTGAGCTCAAAGGAGCTCAATCCTGTGGAGGCATATCTCGTATCATCATCTGCAAACTCTACCAATGGTAAATGCTTCACCCAGTATGTTTGCATACCACTAATGTAAGCACAGAGCATGTCGTCCAAAATATGGTTGACCCTCTCTACCTGGTCATCCGTTCGAGGATGCTCATTACTATCTTCATGTGAACCCTTTTGAACCCTTCAGAGGTTCAACAAAACAAACTAATTGTTGTGGACGTAGAGCGTTGACTATCATGCATCTCCATGAAGAATGTAATATCACCATGCGATATGAAATCCACTTGTCGCTGCGGATGAATGGATATCATTATAGTTCGATAATCCCGAAGGTGTGGACGAGGCCCTGGGCTGCTCCGATACCTTGGGACCCCAACTCCCTAACTGCCAGAACCCCAGTCAAGATATTGGATATGTCTATCTTTGTACAACACATATTTGTTTGTAAATTTGGCCTCTATGATCGCTTTACGTCGTTCTTCTACGTGCATGTGAGTTAGATCCTCATCCATAAATTTTTTGTCCCAAGTCATTTGGCTGTTTGGCATAGCACCGATTTCTTTTCTTCCAAAGAAGTGAATCGGATGACTAGGGTAGCATTATCTTTTTTAGGCCTCCATGCTGTTTCTAAACCATTACTATGATGACTAAGAGTAGTTTCCAAAAATTGCCTGGCTTCTTGGTTTGGCATTTTGCATATCTGGAATGCCTCTAACCCGGATATTATGTACTTTTTGTTCCCACAGGCTCCTTCGACAAGGTGGCAGAAACAAAGGAGGACATGTGAGTAGATGGCTTACCGGAATCTTTTGTCAGAACTGCTGCCCATGGAAGAGTCTCTTCTTTGTGTTTTTCGATCTTGCTCTCCAACTCCTGGATGTTTGTGGTGGTATCTGTTGGTTCCCTTTGCCTGCCCATTGCTGCTTCTAAGGAGGTGATCCTGGCTATCATTGCTTCCCGCTCTATTGACATAGATTGAATAGTGGTTTGGAGCTGTCCCATTTCCTCTTTCGAAGTACGGGATTCCAATGTTAACTGCTCAAGATAGGAGAAAATATACTGTTCTACTGACTTCTTAGGGGTGTAGATCTCAGGGAGAGGTAGAATAGGATCATAGGAAGAAGGAGAAGAGGGGATATGGTCCCCTACCTCTTGAAGCGGCAATGGCAGCCTTGCTGCATGGGTTTCCAGGGCTACCTCAATGGGCTCCATAGTGGACAGGGCTGCCTGGGCAGACAATGCTGCCCCAGGCAGGGGCAGCGCTGTCCCTTGCTGGGAAACCTGCCCTACCATCTCATCTTGGGCAGCCAAGGGAGGGGAACAAGGCAGGGTAGGAGGCTTCCAGTGGGGCGGCATAGGAGAGAGAGAGAGAGAGAGAGAGAGAGAGAGAGAGAGAGAGAGAGAGAGAAGAAGAAGAAGAAGAAGAAGAAAGAGTTTATTAATGTGTATCAAGTGCCCGTGGGCACAAAAGACAAAGAACAATACATACAAAGTAGGAGCAATGTCCATATGAGGACTTATTTCTTAAAAAAAAACTATCTCTCTACTGAAAGTCAAACTAAGTATGAATAAAACAGCAATCTCACATCATGCAAGGAGATGCAAGAGCTTAACCACCCACTCTGCTGAGGTACAAAGGCAAGAGCTTAACCACCTGCTCTGCTGAGGCAAACATCTAAAGAAACACCAAAAACACCGAGTCACTGAGTGGCTGATCTGAAGAAGCGAGTGATAGGCTGTGAAGTGCGTACTGGAGGCTGACGATCGACTCGGTAAAAAGGTCGTCGTGAGGCTCTGGCTGACTGTGATGAACGAACTGCACGTCTTGGTCTGGATGGTCGCTGAGTCTTCACAGCCTTCTGCCGTGTCGGGATATCAAGCTCATCCTCTGATACCTCTGTAAGAAATGTGTGATGAGCGTCTGACTGTAAACGTCATCTGCCTCCAAAGGTAAAAGAGATGCTCGTAAAGTAAACATCTCTCTCAATGGGAGTCCCAGACATCTAGAGTCTGCATATGCCAAGAAAGAGCCAAGGGAGAGAGGAGTGTCTCTGTAGAGACAATAATAACGGCCTCGGACCTCATAATAAATAGGGCACCTGAAAATGAAATGTGACTCGTCCTCTACCTCCTGCATCGAGCATAACTGGCAAATCCGCGGTGGTCTGGGTGTATCAGTATAACGACCAGTCTCGATAGCGAGCTGATGTGAGGAGACACGAAGCTGCCCAATACGGTATCGAAGACCATATGATAATGTCTGTGAGAGATACAATGGTAGGATAGGTAGCCCCATATCATCTAACTGTAGGAGGTGAGTGCCGTAAAAATGCATCTTGACCCTCTCTGGATCTAGCTGTGACCATACAGTCTGGATATAGCTGCGATAAAGTTGACGCCGAATATAAGTATGAGTCCCATTAGGGAGAGCTGATATAGATATCCCCCATCTGCCAAGAAACTCAGAGACATCCCCAAACCATGACGACTTAGCTTGCTGACTAGCAATAGACCGAGATGAAGTGTAAGCCACAACTAAATATCTGGAAGTGTCCATATCGACTAGCCTATGTAAGAACATGGCAATCCGGAACATAGCCTCAACAACCATAGGTGGAGATGCAAACTCTGCTAGTATAATGTCATGAGGAACCGAGGCCTTCGCCCGGATCATCCGGCCAAGCATGAGAATCTGTAATCGAGTGATGTCTCTCCATGTACCCGTAGAGAGCCCAGGACACCAAGCCTCCGCTGAATACATAGCCATCGGAGGGACAATAATAGAAAAGAGCAAACAACGTGTAGCAGGATCAGAATATAAAGGGCAGTGCAAAGTCTCTCCATCTATACAAGGGCTGTGTGTCCCTTATGAGCTGTGGATGCCGGTCGAAAAGTAAGCAGAGGACCTGAAAAGAGAACTCCGAGGTAAGTGTAAGCCGTAACTATCTCCAACTGCTGTCCATCCGAGGTAAGTGTAAGCCGTAACTATCTCCAACTGCTGTCCATCATAATAAAAAGAATCGTCTCGCATATGCTGCCTATTGGTGTTGAACACCATGATCTTAGTCTTAGAGATATTTACCGTCAAACCCCATTTCTGACAGAAACCATGTAAGACGTCAAGGTGTCTCTGAAGCCCTTTGGCTGAGGTAGATAACAAGACAATATCATCAGCATATAAGAGAATAGGTATGACAATATCTGCAAGAGGACAGCCATCACCACCCTCCTCTTTGATAATCCGCTCAAGATCATCAATGTAGAGCGCAAAAAGAGTAGGAGAAAGGGGGCAACCATGCTTCACACCAACCTTGAGGTGACCATCTTGTCCCATCTTTGAGTTTGGCAAGAACCCTCTCATATAAGGTGGTAATAGAAGCAATAACCTCCTGTGAAAAACCAAGCGAGACCAGGCACTGAAGCATAAGATGTCTAGGTACAGAGTCAAAGGCTTTGCGGAAATCCACAAAGCAGCAATAAATCCGCTGCTTCTGATGCTTCGCCTCCTCAATGATACATTTCAAGATAAAAATCTGATCCGTAATAGAATAACCAATTTTGAAACCTGCCTATCCAAGAGCATGTAATCCATTCGCTTTCGCTTTTGAGCTAACAATAGACTCCAAGATCAAGCCAAAAAGCTTAGCCATGATATGACTTATCATAATAGTACTGTAGTTTTCCACCTTCATTGGATCACCGGCTTTAAGTATAGGGTGTAACAGGTTAGTGCACCAGGCAGTAGGGAAACCAAACATGATAGCCTGATTGAAGATGTGAGAGACGTATGGGGAAACTATATGAGCCACATGTTTGAGAAAATCAGCACTAAGTGAGTCAATATCTTCAGTTTTGTGATTTTGGGCGCGTTTGATAGCATCTTCAGTCAAAGAAGGGGTAAACATTGTAAAATCAGTAGGTCTCGATGAGAGTGATAGGGGAAGAATCAGTAGTATAGTGGCGTGTAGCATACTCCACCCAAGACTGGATAGGAATAGGAGCAGTCGTGAAAGACTTCTTAGAGAAGGCCTTCCAAAAATAAGATGAAGTAGATGAAACAAGAGCATCTATCAGCTTTTGACCTTTTTTTTGCAAGTATGCCTTCTTTTTTGTCCTCACAAGTGTGCGGTATATTTTTTCGTTTTGAGCAAGTGATGTGGGAGAATGAAACCTGGCATGCACCACTTGCTTATGCATAAGAGAGCACTCTGTATTATACCATCTATTATTCACATGTCTATGAGTGGAGTTAAGCCTTACGGGATATGAGCAGCATGTTGTAAAGACTGAGAAAGGAACGTGGCCTGGTGCTCAGCTGAGGATGAAAAGGGGAAGTCAAGAAGGAGAGATCTCAATGATGAAGAATACGCAGAAAGTGCCGTGGGTCAAAAACTTAAAGCGGGGACGAGTTGTACGTGGTCGCGGTATAGTGGGCTGAGGGATGACTTGATCAATGGAAAGGGACAACATGGAATATGGAGTTAAATCGTGTTTTTTCAATTTTCCCCTTTTCAAATCGGTGGAACACCTATCAATTGGTTATTGTGGTTTTGATGATTTTGGTCATTAAAATTGAACAAACCAAAGCTTTTGAGATACTTGTTAGATAATTAATGGAGGAAATTCATGGTATTTGGAGGTAAAAAAATTATTTAGAGTGAATACAGTGTAGAAAGTACGCGAATCCAAATGTTATTTCCCATTAATTACAGATAACTTTAACGAAGTAATTCTTAAGCCAATAAGTGAAAAGGGAGAACAGTCCAATTTTATTGGAAAAATCGTAATAATAGGAATTAATAAAAAACTGATTTCATTTCCAATTAAATCCTATGGTGAATTATATTCAAAAGATCAGACTAGTAGTGTTTTCATACTAGGAGATGATTTTTGGTATATCAATTATTCAGCCTGGTTATAGGATAGAAATGAAATTGTTTGAGACTTTTTTCCTATAGTAATTGATTTTAAACATTTTCTAATGTCGTTACGTCTTCTTAGTACCTTAGCTGAAATAGATTTTCAGGGAACTGAAAATTCTAAGGAGGGAACAAGAGTAGACATCAATGGTAGTAAGTGTGATCGGGAAATGTATTTCGCAGTTAGGATTTTGGTAATCCTAGTAAATAATTGCAAATACCGGATATCAATTTCTAGGATTAAATTCATAACTTATATCTTTGTAACCATTGAGTTATCTGTAGTTTTGGATGTGAATTGTGATGTTAGAAGTAGAATCTGATACATGGATTACATTGGATCTGTTAATTGATAGAAGCTTGTCCCTAGAGTTAATGCTCTTGGATCCAGGGGGATTCGAAGCTTATCATTAACCAGAAAGGATCAGAATGTAATATTGAACCATGTTAATTTTTCTGTTTAAATCACAAGATCAGGTGTAAATTGTGGTATCCATCTGATAGTCATGCAAGTCATCCAAATAAATGGATTCTCCGGTGTTTGGGAACAAGAGATAATATCCTATATGGATTATAGGACAGCTAGATGATCAATGGATCTCTAGAATATCAGATGAGGCAGTTAAGGGTTTTCTGGAAGGAAAAGCTGATGGTATGGGACATCAGTAAAGGAAATTCTAGGACTGTAAAAATCTGATGATCAATGGTGTATTTTAGTACTTAGTCTCGATATGGGAAAAAGATAACCGTTTGATCAATTGTGGGGTATTTTGAGAAATTTTGAGGTTTAATCTAGATCCCAATGTGGTATCTCATTATTTACAAAATCAGAGGCCCTCAAATCTGTTTCTCGCTTTCTTAATTAATCCTTTACTTATTAGTAATTTCTCGAATATAGACATCAGACTGGTTATATGATTCTTTCCATCATGAAGTTATTCTTCTGAAAGACTGTTATGTCATATAAATTACTACTTATTTAAGTAGTATAGTGAAAGGTCAAAGGTTACTAATTCCATTTTGATTGGAATAGAAGTAAGTTTGATTAGAATTTAAGTCTAAGAGTTCTATATTGGATCAACCTAATCTTAGTTGGGTACTAGGATCAGAGAGGGGTTGATTGAGTGGAAGAAATTATGTAATTAGAGGTAAGTGGGATTGGAAAATTGTTGAGAGTAAATGTTATTCGTCTAAGAGATTTTCCGGATATGTTATTTACTCATGAGAAATAGAAAATCTTTTGTAGCTGAGTTACAAGATCTCAGTGAGATATGTGAGTAACATATGTGGGTTCTAGAGGAATCTGCCAGATAAAAATGTGTTTATGTACTAGGTCATAGTGAGATTATTCACATATGTGCACGATTAATCTTGTATGAATCTACTGTGTATTCCTGGTTACTAGGGTTATTTGGTGCACTGACTTGCAGAGTTAACAAATCTTTGTATAGAATATTTATGGATTAACTAATAAATGATTTGGGTAAGGATCTAAATGTGGTGTCATACTAGTATAATTGAATTCTTCACCTAGACATTTGAGATTTCTGAATCATTGGCAATTAACTTGAGTACTTGATTACTCCTGGATGAAGTTAATTTGTAAAATGATCAGTGTGATGTGGATTCACCAGAAACTGATGGTTTTGATTTATATTGCTTGTAAGACGCATGATTAGTGAATCATTTGGGTTTATCAGTTAAAATTATGTGCATTGGATATACAGTATTCTTGGGATAGAGTATTCCTTAGTTAAGGAATAGACTCAGCTCATTAGTGATTGTATCCCAGAGCGCTCAATTGGATAACAAATCATAATGAATCCAAGTATAATATCTGAACTGATATTCAGCAGGACTTTGGGTATCTACATTTGATTCTAGATTGTAATCTAAAGTTTTTGTAGTTGAAGATGATTGTCATTTTGGTATGCGTTCAGTCTTTAATTACCAGTGGTTTATAAACCTTGAATCTTGCACTTCAGTTAAAAGAATCCTGTTTGAAGAATATTCCTAAATCTAGTATTTTCTTAGTGGAAAGATTTTGGAATGATTCTTACTTTTCCTGAGTTATGTTGGACATATACTCCAATATCCTGTAAATGATTATGGTTTTGGATTCCGGAAAATTATGATTGACGAATCATACGAATCTAAATATTTATGATTGATGGATCATAATAGATACTTAATTATTGTTAGAAGATTTAAAGGAATGCTGATGATTCTTAAGTGTGACGATTAATTCTTAATCTATTAATTGAGTAAGAGTTCAAATCAGTATTTTGAATATCTTTACTCCAGTATTTTAATTGAGAACCTATGGATCTCACAGACATTATATTATTTATCTAGTGGATGCTATTCTGCTACAGTTTATGGTCTGCAGATACTTGAGTATAGTTCTTCATTTGATTGGATCTCCAGTTATCATAGGAGACAGACAAGTCTATTAAGATGAATGAATGTTATTTTCTGGCATTTGGTGCTAGAAATAAGAGCATTTAACTCAAAAGAGTATCTGGGATACTCGGAGTTGAGTTTTAATCATTCTATATCTTAATGATTCTCCTAGAGATTCTAGTTGAATGAATTATCATATCTTAGAATTGGATTCTAAGGATAGTTGTACTTGGAATCTTTTTTATCTGACAGAGTTTGTGGATAATTTCAGACTGTAATTATTATTATTTTCTTTAACTTTAAATCTCCTAAGTTAGGGAATATTTCACTCAGTGGTTCATGTAAGTGTTTTACATGAAGGTGATGTTAGTAACTTATGTTGAGTGTAACCCTATTGAGAAAATATATCTCTTGATGTACTTTTCCAAACCAGAGTTTGTACTCCAGAACATAGATTAACGGTTCAAAACAATTTTTCTCTGAATACTTGTTTGATATGAATGTCAGATTAAGGAAAATGATTTTCTCGGTTAATACTGAAAGTTAAAGGAACTGTAATTCTTTCCTATTTTTAGGAGCTTCTAAGGATAGAACCAGTTTAAGGAGGGAAGAATGTTATGGCCATATTCGGTTAAGAACTTGGAATAGTCCTAATATGGTAGACTAGCCCTCCGGTATTCGAGATTGTTGGTCATGCCATGATTTAATTCCATGTCAAGTCCAGTTTGTGACTAATAACCTTGAGAGGACCCAGACACTCTAATTGAGACATATGGAGTATTGCATGTCTGTGTGACGGATATAGGCAGGAGGACTGCATGAAGAGATGTGATCTATTTATAGTTGACCTGCATGGGGGTTGCATGGTTTCATGCACAGGACTCTACTCTCTATATAATGAGGTAGGGATTCTCTCGTCGACATATTGGGTTTAGGTCACCAGTTTTCTCTTTTCCTCTTGCTTCACATGGCATGGCTTGGGGGCTAGATCCAGGTTTGATCTAGGTTTGGTTGGGCGGTGTGGCTCCATAGTCTCTTCTATTGTGTTCTCCTATCCTCATCTTAGGGGTTATCCCTTAGGGTCTTTACAGGCCAGCAGGGCATTCAGATGCAGAGGCATTAACAGGGCTTCCAGCGATGGAGATAGTAGGTGCAGGGCCAGCGAAGAAGGCATCAACAATAGGTGATGGTAGGTGCAGGGCCAGCGATGAAGGTCCCAGGTGGTGGCGCAAGTTGTTGAATTCTAATCAGGCTCCATCCACTTGGCTTGAGTTTAAGCGAGCTTTCAGAGCTCAGTTTATTCCTCCACATGAGCATGTGCGTGCGACGGATGCTTGGCTTTTGCATCGTCAGAGGCAGTACATGGTGCAGGAATATGCTGATAGGTATCGTGAGACACTTATCAAGATTCCGGAAAGATTTTTGAGTGGCTGGTAGTCCCCAAGTTCATATTTGGCCTTCGTGAAGAGTTGAGGCCTTCAGTGCTTAATGAAGGGTGCAAGACCTTAGAAGAGGCAGTTGCTACAGCTCTCAACTTCGAAGGTAATGTGCGCACCAAGGCTGAATTTGGAGCAACAAGCTGGCCTCAGAAGAAGGGTTCGCGAAAGTTTGGCCAAGCTGGTCAGAAAGGCTTTTCGCAGAAGGATCCTATCCAGATGCAGCAGACTTTGAAGCGCAAGGCAGGATCTCCTATGGCTCGTCGTGCTTACGACAAGTCTCCCCTCAATCCTGAGCAAAAGGAAAAGGCCAAGAAAGACGGATTATGCTTTTTCTGTCTTAGCAAGCATCTTTTCAAAGATTGTCCTCGACGTACGGGCAAGAAGCTCCATACTATGCAACGTCAAGATGAGGGCAAGGATGAGGAAATTTTGGATGACTTGTTGGTAAGTGATGATGAGGACACTCATCGTGTCATGACTATTTCGGTGCAAAAGCTTGTTCCAGAGGCACCAGTTTGTTACTTATCCACCAAGGCACGGGAAGCTTATCAGTTTCCAGATAGTGAATTGATACGCATGAGGGGAAAACTAGAAGGTCATGACGTGCTCGTCTTGTTTGACACCGGTTCTTCGCATAATATCATCAATTCTCGTGTGGTGAGGAAATTTCACTTGGCTATTGTTCCATCTGATTACCGGTATATTGTTGAGATGCCAGATGGTAAGGGAACAGAGGTTTGGGATGAAAGAATCTCTCGGGCGTCTTTGTCTATTCAGACGTTAGATTTTGAAATTACTAAACTAGCCAAGTTTGATATTGTACTTGGTAAGCGGTGGCATGCAAGTAAGCAGCCCGCTATAGATTTTAAGTCACATGTGTATAAGTTCAGGCATGAGGGTATGTCTCATGTCTTAAAGGGGGCGAGACCATCTGTTGAGGGTCTTCTTGTTACCTATATGCAAATAAAGAGAATGGAGATTCAGTATTTGTGGTTGTGTTATGTGAATGTTGATTCCAGTTTTGATTCTTATGTTGGTAATAATCAGATAAGCACACTCACTAATAAACCACAAGAAGCTTCATTTACTTTTACATCCCCTAGTGCACATGTATTTGCATTACAACCTAGATGTGACCCAGCAAGTGAGTTGGAGAAGTCCATCCACACGCAGTTTAAACACGTGTTAATTAGTGATATGCCAGAGGGATTGCCGCCTAGTCGGCACGTTGATCATCGTATTGAGCTCGTTCCAAGGGCAAGTCCGGTATGTAGGCCTCCTTATAGGATGAGCCTAAAAGAGGAAGAGGAAGTCAGAAAGATGTTGGAGGAGTATCTCAAGCTGGGGTACATCCGTCCAAGTTATTCACCTTTCGCCTCTCCTATTTTACTTGTTAAGAAAAAGGATGGTAGTTTCCGGATGTGTGTAGATTACAGGGGATTGAATAAGGTCATTGTAAAGCACAGGTATTCGATGCCCAGGATTGATGATCTGCTGGATGCGTTGCAAGGTGCAACCATTTTCAGTAAGATAGATCTCAAAAGTGGATACCATCAAATACGGATTCGAGATGAAGACGTCCAGAAGACGGCCTTCCGAACCCGTTTCGGTCATTATGAATTTTTGGTTATGCCATTTGGGTTAACCAATGCCCCAGCCATGTTCATAATGCTCATGAACGATGTCTTGCGAGACTATATGGGCAAGTTTGTCGTCAATTTTATTGACGATATATTGGTTTTTAGTAAAGCGGTTGAGGAGCATGAGATTCATCTCAAGACCGTTTTGGGCAAGTTACAAGCTTCTGTCTTGTATGCCAATGCTCAGAAGACAGAGTTGTGTAAGACGCGTGTCGAGTATTTGGGTCACGTAGTGACAGTTGAGGGTATTTCGGTTGACCCAGCCAAGGTGGCTGTGGTTAAGAATTGGCCGAGGCCTGCCGATATACGCCAATTACAGTCTTTCTTAGGCTTTTGTAAGTTCTACTGGCGGTTTGTTAGGAATTATTCCTGGATAGCTGCTCCTTTAACGGACCAGTTAAGGAAAAACAACACTGTGGTTCGATGGGATGCTGAAGCTCAGCAACGTTTTGAGAACTTGAAGGAGTCTATGGCCACGGCTCCAGTTCTCAAGATTGTGGATACCCAGAAACCTTTTGACCTAGAGACGGATGCAGGTGGCATTGCCGTAGGTGCAGTGTTGAGCCAAGAGGGTAGACCAGTAGCCTTTGAGAGTGAGAAGTTGACACCAGCTCAACAGAGATATCCTACACATGAGCAAGAGCTGTATGTGATTATACATGCGCTCAAGGTGTGGAGACATTATTTATATGGCGCCGAGTTTTATGTGTACACAGATCATCATACTTTAAGGTATTTTTGCATTCAGCCAGATTTGAAGGGCCGCCAAGCTCGGTGGGTTGAGCTGATGCAGGAATTTCATTTGGAAATTCGCTTCCGAAGAGGGAAGGAAAATGTGGTCGCTGATGCACTATCTCGTATACTGCATCAGATGAGCTTTACTGTGGTTGACAGTGGTCTCATGGAGGAGATTAAGAAGGCTCAAGAAAAGGACCCGCATTGTCAGCGTGTGTGGCCTAATGCGCACAAGGTAGTCGACCAAACGGAAGAGTCAGTCGAGGCTGTCGCTTTCGTAGAGGCACACACCAGTACATATTTAACATACACCGTGAAGGATGGTATGTTATTGAGAAATGGAAGAGTTTTCGTGCCAGACGTGAAGGACCTTCGCCGTAAGATACTTCATGAATGCCATGATAGTCCCTGCGCAGGGCACCCTGGTATTGATAAGACCAGTGAGCTTTTGAGAAGGCATTATTTTTGGCCACGATTGCAGCGGGATGTAAGAGAGTACGTCCAGCGTTGCATGGCTTGTCAGGTGAACAAGGCCGAGAGAGTAAGTCCTCCGGGCTTGCTTCATCCACTTGAGATACCTACAGGAAGGTGGAAAAGCATCTCTATGGATTTTATTGTTGGGCTACCCAAGACCCAGAATGGATTCAATTCCGTTATGGTAGTGGTAGACAGGTTTTCCAAGATGGTTCATTTCATCGCAACGACCAAGAAGGTCACAGCTCCGCAACTGGCTGAGTTGTTTATTCAGAATATTGTCAGGTTACATGGTCTTCCGAAGTCCATAGTTTCTGACAGGGATCCCAAGTTTACGGGAAATTTCTGGATTGAGGTGTTCGCCAAGCTGGGAACACAATTGCGGATGAGTAGCTCTGAGCATCCTCAGACGGATGGTCAGACAAAGTGAGTGAATCAGATGCTGGAAGATATGCTTAGGGCATATGTGAGTAGTACGCAAACAGACTAGGTAAAGCATTTACCGCTATTGGAGTTCGCGTACAATGATAAGAGACATGCGTCCACTGGATTGAGTCCATTTGAGCTCAATTATGGTTTCAGGCCACTGAATCCTGCAATCATAGGGATTCCGCATAGGGTACCTAGTGCTGTAGTTTTTGGCTCAGATGCAACAGAAGCTAGAGTTGGCACGAGATAACTTGTCCAAAGCTGTAGCTAGGGCAGAGAGTTATGCTCATGAGAACCGTACCTATCGGGAATTTGAGAATGGAGATTGGGTGTATTTACTAGTCCCTTTGAAGTCGAAGGCGCTACGCACAAGAAAGTGCGCCAAGTTATCTCCTAGGTATTGTGGACCATGGTTGATTATTAAGAAGGTGAGCCAAGGAACTTATAAGCTACAGCTACCTGTAGGATGCAAGGTGCATCCGGTATTCCATGTCAGCAAACTGAAGAGATGTTTGCACAATGGCGATAGCCTGGTGGAAGGTCTAGTGTCCCTTGAGGAGAGAGACACCACAGGTTATGGGCTAGACAGAATCCTAGATCGAAGGGAGCGACGATTGCGGAATCGTGTCCTTCAAGAGTATCTAGTAACCTGGAAAGGGCATCCGTTGTCAGATGCTACCTGGGAGACTCGACAGGCGTTGCAAAAGTCTTACCCAGAGTTTGTCTCCGAGGACCGATGACTTGCCAGAGGAGGGAAGGATTGTTAGACTCTATCATGACCTTGGCACGGCCGGTCACTAGAGGGCCTGAGGCCAAGTATTGGCAAGGGCCGGTGACCGAGGAGGACATCTCTCCCAAGTTGGGACCGGTGCGTCACGAGCAGTGACCCGGTGTGGCCGCCTGACAAGTTGTCAGAGATGCGGTGTGTCTTGACCATCGGGACCCTAGCCGTCAGTGACGAGATGCTAGCCGACAAGTAGTCGAGGGTGACCAAGAGGGTCACAGGTCTTTGGCAGGGCACGGGGGTGGTACCCTATGAGTCACTCAGTATTCACAGGTCACAGGGGCTAGGTATGCAAAGTGGACTGATCACCCACAGGTGGATGCCATGTGCAGTTGACGGGAATAGCAGGTAGAAGGACTCAAGGAGGGGGTGCCTATGGTTGGGAGGTTCATTCTACACACCGGCTTCTAGGATTCACGAGCTTGGAGAGACTGGCTTGTGACACCTCCCCCCCCCGCTCTCCTTCCCGCCCTACTGCTTCCATTGTGGGAGGTGCCTCCATCGCACCTGTCCCTACTGTTTCCATGCCTGTCCCTTCCATCGCACCTGCTGTTGGGACCTTCATCCGCCAACCCTCATCAGTTGGGGATCGTTTCAAATCAAAATACTCTTCCCACTTATGGAACCACTAATCTACGATATCAGTATTGCGTTGGGGAGTGTTTCCAGCGTAACGAATTAAGTACTGGTGTGTTCCTCTACGGAAGCGACAGGTGAGGCTGACTCTTCCGCTTGGTCGACTAACTTGCATGCATAGGCTACACACACTGACAATGTGGGTCCTTTTGTTGAGCCCTCTTGATCTCCTCCATGAGATCACTGTCAACTATAGGCAAGGCTCATCTGATGTAGTACCAACGATAGTGCATCAACGACCACATTTTCCTTCCCTCCTCGGAAGCGAATTTCCAAATGAAATCTACGATATCAGTATTGCGTTGGGGAGTGTTTCTAGCGAAACGGGTAGGTTTAATATCTTTGTCTTCTGGATAGAGTGGAGGTGACATAGGACGAACAACAGAAGACGGATAAGGTGGAGCATATTGCGAGGAAGACGCATAACCACCAGCTACCATCATCGCTCGCATCTCTGTGACGGTCTTTTCCACACTATCCATGCGAGCTTGCACATAAAGGGAAGTACCAGTAGGCGAACGGGCAGCCACTGTAGGCGGATTATGGGCAGGACTAAGCATAGGGCTGGGTGGTGGTGATGGAAGAGCAACGGGTGGACTGAGCGGAATATCAACTCTATCATCTTCCATTATGAAACAAAACAGAGACAACACGGAATCAAGCTAGAAATTGCACTTATTGAAACACAGTCAGGAAAAGGAAATGTTCAGCCTATTGACAATTTAGAACTGAAAGAGACAAAAGGCAATTGGAAAGTAACAAAGCCAAGGACGTGTAGTACTTCCCTTGCGTCCTACGTTGGTACAAAAGTCGGTAAAGAACTTATTTTGGGCACCAAATCGGCTTGAAAGTCGAAAAAAACAGGAAAAAAGCGGGCTGTTTGACGTCGAATTTCTTCCAAACGGCAAAAGCTTTTCACGAACGGTCAATTAGCAGTAGGTCGCCCTCCTACTAGGCCCAATCTGAAACTTTAACAGCAGAAATCGGAGAAGTTATGTCCAATCCAAAAATCTGATTTGTTTTTTGCTTGGAAACCGACTTTTTAGTGAAACAGAGGCAAATCTGCTCCAAAACCGGCGTATGATGGCTCTATAGGATCGCTATGGATACTAGAAACATGCTCCCAAAATCTGATCAGGAACTGAGAAGGTTCCAGAAAGTTATGAGCGAAAATCCTTTTGGAAAAATGCGCTGGAGCTGTAGGAACAAAGTATGCCCAATTTTCCCTGCTAGAAATCGTTGAAACAACTCTGAAAAGATGTGTAGATCAGCGCTGGAATAGTAGGAAACGATTGCCCACAAATCCCCGCAAATTTGGATCTATTTCCCTCTTTTTCAACGATGGAAATTTGCTACAGAAGGGCGATGGAGCATCTGAATTTTTTTACCAAGTTTTTTCTCCTTCAAACGAGTGTTCGTGGGCTTTCTGTATGCTGGAACAGCAGCGCTGGAGGCCCACCTTTCTTCTCCAATCTGTCTCCCACGTTTTCTCCCTCAAAAATCCTTCAAAAACAAGCAAAATTTGACAATTTCTACACTTTCTCTCTCTAGAACGATGTTTTCTCTCTCTAGAACGAGGCTCTGTTACCAATTGTCACAAGCCAGTCTCTCCAAGCTCGAAGCCGGTGTGTAGAATGAACCTCCCAACCATAGGCACCCCCTCCTTGAGTCCTACTTGTTATTCCCGTCAACTGGCACATGGCATCCACCTCTGGGTGATCAGTCCACTTGGCATGCCTAGCCCCTGTGACCTGTGAATACCGAGTGACTCATAGGGTACCACCCCCGTGCCCTGCCAAAGACCTGTGACCCTCTTGGTCACTCCCGACTACTTGCCGGCTAGCATCTCGTCACTGACGGCTAGGGTCCCGACGGTCAAGACACACCGCATCTCTGACAACTTGTCAGGCGACTACACCGGGTCACTGCTTGTGACGCACCGGTCCCAACTTGGGACAGATGTCCTCGTCGGTCACCGGCCCTTGCCAATACTTGGCCTCAGGCCCTCTGGTGACCGGCCGTGCCAAGGTCATAATAGAGTCGTAACTAGACTCTAAAAGGAGCTACCACCCCCACGCTTACGTGGAGCCATAGCGATGTAGAGGATCGCCTACAGCGAGAGAGAGAGAGAGAGAGAGAGAGAGAGAGAATTAATTAGAATTAGAATTGTATTAATGTCTATCAAATAGCTGTGGGCACAAAAGACAAGTAAAAAACCTAGGGACCAAGGAAGAAGCAAGCCAAGACTAACATACAGAAGAGGAACAACACAAAAGAGGCGAAACACGATAAACAACCAGGCAGCCAGCAAAGGAGGGCAAGAGACCACATGTAACTACTAACCTTGGAGGAAGCCATCATACCTAGAATGAAGCATAGCAAGGAACCTCAAAACACTCAACAGGGACAAAAGAAGGCCAAATGAAAGGAAGCGCAACCAGCAAGGCACGCCAAGCCACAACCCGTAGAGCTGAAAAACCAGAAAGTCCAAATTTGATAGTTTTATAGGTAAGGGAAATGAAAAAGAAAAGACTATGGATCTTAAAAATTTTCTCCTAAGATAAGCATGAGTTTGGAAGAAGATGTGGGGTGGTTCCCATATCCCTTCATTTAGATATCTGGGCCATTGAAGAAGACCGTTAAGGATAATGAGACCGTGTACTTGAGCCAACCTCAGAAGCTGTTCCCCAAAAAGCGTAACCGTCGCTGATGAGTCATGAGAATAATGGGCATAAGAGGTATCCAACGGATGAAGAGAAAGTGTGTGAGCATAGAACTCAGTCTGGCGAGCGGCTGTGCGTGCATTACAGTCCCTTGCAAGCAATATGTAACCTTGTAGAGAGAGTCTAGCAATGCCGTCAGAAAGGGCCTGAAAAGGAGTGTGGGGAGCAAATTAGCACACTACAACAAACAAGTCTTGGTCCAGCCCCAAGAAGGATGCAGTAATCTGAACTTTGAAGCCACAAGTAACGGCCATAAGTATCTTGAGACACCAACCGAATAGAAGGAGTGTACACCGACCTATACAAACATGCAACTCCACCAGAGGCCCGAAGTATCTTGCCTTATAGCATAGGTCGTGGAGCAGAAATCCACTGAAAACTAGAAATGTGAGGAAGTGGGTGTGTGGAAGACTCATATGTCTCTGCAAAAAGTAGAAAATCAGCCGAACAGATAGGTGTCAAGATCAGCTGCTGTAGAAGAGGTGGAGAGGCCGCCGCAATTCCAAAAACCGAATATGACGCTAGCCGGGGCTTTCGGGCTGCTCCCATGCCCGAGTACTCCAGCTTCCTATTGACGCTTGGAGAAAAAGCAAGGGTTGCTATTTGTGAAACCATCCACTGATGTTTTGTCCTTGCCTCCTGAATAATAGTTTTATGCTGTAACCTTTGGCAGTGAGTAAGGTCATCACCTATGTAAATCTGAGAGCCTCGGAGAGTACGACGCGCACGAAGAACTGTCTGCCGGTCGTCCATAGTTTTGAATTTGACAAATAATACCTTCAGATCATGCTGGAGGCGCCAAGCATACTGGATACCTGGAACTGAGAGCCCCATGTGTGAAGTAAACAAAGAGGTAACCTGGTCCAGTGTTGTGCCCTCAGTAGGAAGACCCCGGAATCTTAAGTTGAGCCTTTTGTCATCTCGACATTGTTGTTCTGCCATGACGCCTTGTACCGTGGTGTCTAAGGAGGGTGCTAAAGATGAAGAGGTGGTAGATGATCTCAAGATAGAAGCCCATGATTTGGTCTCCCGTACTTCTTGCTCGAGAGTAGGTACCTTCTGTACATGTTCCACCGTCTCATAAAGCCGCTGTTCAAGAACGGGAATCCGGGCAGTGCACTCAACAGTGTCATGTATTTGGCGCTCAAGTAGGGGAAGCTTACTCATGGTTGCCTTAGTATCCTCAACAACACGAGAAATATTAGGGATGATGTCCCTCTGCAAAGCACTAAGTGCAGCACGAAGAGAAGCAATTTCAGTCTGTTGAGCGTCAATCGTGGCGCGCTTGTGTGGTGATTTTAAAAAATTAAATAAGTTAACCATCAAGAACAGATACCCCTTACCTAGGATGGATGATCTAATGGATGATCTGAATGGAGCTACGTATTTCTCCAAGATTGACCTTAGATTAGGATACCATCAGATAAGGATTAGGAACAAGGATGTTCCTAAGACTAGTTTTTGAACCATGTACGGTCATTATGAATTTTTACTTTTGCCTTTTGGACTCACGAATGCACATGCCACTTTCCAACAGATGATGAATGATATTCTTTGTCCATATCTGGGAAAGTTTGTGGTGGTGTATTTGGGAGACATATTAATTTATAGTCAGACCCTTGAGGAGCATGAAGAGCATCTTCGTATTGTCTTAGGTCTCCTAAGGCAAGAAAAGCTGTATTCTAAATAGTCGACATGTGAGTGCTTTCAAACTAAACTTTCATGTGATTTATTGGGCAATGTTGGGTGTAGAATCCCCATCGTCGAATCTGGTCATTGCTAAGACACAATCAGGTGACGAACACTACGTTACCGCCCATCCATAGAGGTACTGCCATCTCTCCCCCGTGCACTGGAGCTATAGACCACCATCAAGCAAGCTCGGATCTCCGATAAGCCATGGTGTCCCATACCACCATCCATAGAGGTACTACCACCTCTCCCCCGTGCACTGGAGCTATAGACCACCATCAAGCAAGCTCGGATCTCCAATAAGCCATGGTGTCCCATACCACCATGCCTTACCCTCGGGCCTCGACCCTCGCCTACCTACAAATCATGAGGCCTAGATTAACGTCCTGACCTGACCACTAGTGGAAGAGCTCTTCATTCTCCAGGAGAGGATGAATGACAAGCTCATGGAGATCCACCTCTATATACATAGTCCTAGTAGAGTCATCTCGGACCATAGGGGTCACGCATGACCAGCGACATGTGTCAGTTGTGCACACTGGCGCGGGTCCATAGGGAGTTACCTCGCGCCTATAGGACATTGACACATGGCACCCAAAAGACCTATAACTCCAGACCAGTGTCTCGTCCCATAAGATGAGATCATCACCTTAGGTAACCTGTTACGTGCCCTTATGGGTATGTAACATTCCCTCCCCCTTTAGGAACCTCCTCTTAAAGGGAGCAAGCCGGGGAAGTTCAATATTATATAGTCTTCCCTCTCCCAAGTGTCCTCCTCATCTGACTGGCCTTTCCAACGTAACTTAAATTTAGAAACCAAACAGTTTCTCAATTGGTGTCGACAAACGTCAACCACCCTCTTTGGCATGTTAGGCACAAAGGTAGTCAGATCCACCAGCTCAACCAGTTCACCTGCCGAAATTAGGGTATCCTTCTGACTAAGTCCCTCTTTCAAATGACTTACATGGAAAATGGAATGAACCCCAACTCCAATCGGAAGATCTAGTTGATAAGTGACCTGATTGATTTTCTTTACAACTTTATATGGACCACTATATCGTGGAGATAGCTTATGACATTCCCTGTCCAAAGTACCTTAGAATCTTTAGGAATTTTAAGATACACCCAAGTTCTGACCTCAGATTCTCGAGATGAGCGACTGCGGTTAGCATAAAATTGAGCTCTACGGTTTTAATGCTTTCTTTGGCCAGCTGCCACTTGCAGCATTTCTTGGATCTCTTCCAAAAAATCCATTGCAACTTGCACCTTGAGACCTATGAGTTCAATAGAAACAAGCGAATGTGGCTGAAAGAGCATAAAAGGACTGAATCCAGTGCCAAAATGATTCGCACTATTGTGCGCGAACTCAACCATTGGGAGATACTTTTCCCAATCAGATTTTGTCGGTGAGAGACATATGCTCTAAGCATATTTTCCAATGTTTGGTTGAGAGACATATGCTCTAAGCATATCTTCCAATGTCTGCCAATCAGATTCTGGGTGAGGGGGGTGATCTGAAGAACTAAGACCAAGAGTTGTTTCAAGTTTATCAAAAACTAACTGCTAGAACTTGCTAGTGAATTTGGAGTCACAGTCACTAACAATATCATTCGGCAACCAAAAGCTAGGCTAGTTCAATGCCTTGATAGTTGATTTAGTTGGTATAACTTGCGCCATTTTAGTTAGCCTATCAACCACCACCTAAATGGCATCGTGACCCTTCCCGGTTTTAGGGAGTCCAGTCACAAAATCCATTGAAATACTTTCTCATTTCTTGTTGGGAATTTTCAAAGGATGTAGCAGAGCCACTACTTTGAGTCTTTCTGCTTTATTATACTGGCATTGTTCACAACCTTGAATGTATGCCTCGACATGACCTTTCATCTTTGGCTAGAAGAAATTCTGCCTAACAAGGTCAAGTGTCCTATGTATGCCTGGGTGACCAGCACAAGGGTTGTCATGACACTACTGCAGGTTTTGGGCCCGCAAGTCCTCCCTATCCGGTACACAAACCTTTACCTTATGGAATATAGTCTTCAAATATCTTGTCATTTCGGGATTGCTTGGGAGCCTGCTTCCCAAGGTCATCACTAGATCTAGAATTTCCTATCAGGACATCTAGCTAGATGCGACCAAAAATCCCATCAGTTCGACAAAGATCCCGAAGTGATAGATACAAATTCGATTGGACTTCAACAAAGCATAACTGATTAACCTCTCCAAACGAAGGTCCTTAGCATGACATATATACTTAAGAGATTCGTGACTCGTCATCACTGTAAATCTCGCACCATAAAGATAATGCCTCCATATTTTCAATGCGTGAATGACTGCAAAAAGCTCCTTCTCATAGGTAGAATACCTAGACTGAGCAGGATCCAGCTTTTGCTTTCAAACGCAACTGGTCTACCGTCTTGGTAAAGGACCGCTCCTACAACAAAGTCTCTAGCATTCATATCCAGCACAAAAGGGTCGGCTAGGATCGACAATGTGTAAGTCGTAGAAACAAAGTGCTTGAGAGTTTCAAAACTCTCATTCATTTCATCAATCCATGTTATCAATGGACTTTTTCTACAACTAGATTTTTTCTTCACCCCCTAAGAATGTTCATTAGGGGCAATGCTATTAAGGAGTAGTCCATAATGAACTTGTGAAAGAATCCTATGAAGAAGCCAAAGAAGAATTTCAAACCAAGAATTGTTTGAGGTCGAAGCCATTCTTGTACCTTACGAACCTTATCACAATCGATCTCAATACCTTGATCAAATATGATATGGCCCAGGTATTCAGTTAGGAGTCATGCAATCCTACAACAGTTGACTGGGACTCCTCATGCATCATTAAGCCATGCTTGCAACATTAACGGTGAGTGATAGTTAGAATTGCCACCTACCTTATGCAAACCCACAATGGGCTAAACGGCGTATTCTCTAAGAGAATGTGTTGGTTGGGTGGTACAGATTAGCTTTGGTCAAGGTAAGGTGAGCATTGCAATGCCCTCAACAAAAGGGGAAGACTTTGGAGGAAAGTAGCATGCAACAACAAAGAGGTCCCCTGTCCAAGCCAATACTCTATCCAACAATATGAATCCAAATATAGCGTGCATGCTCATCATGTCTGATGAACTGGATGATCGGATGAAGAGACTCCCTGTATAAGCAAGCGATTCCTCCAAAGCCACGACCACTAGTTGATCTAGTCTCAGGCTTGTATACCGAGTCACTTCTATACCCTAGGAAAGTGGGTGGTCCTCGCTCTGGACTCTCATGAGTCTCCATGAAAAGCTGTAAATTTTGTCCAATGATGAAATCAATCAAGTCAGTTGCTGTGGAGGATGAGTGAGGGATTGTAAAAGCTTGGTACCAAAAGGTCCTCAATATCAACGATGAAAGTTGCTACATGATGGATGCTTGGATGGCTGAGGTTTCCAAAGAAAAGCAAGGGGGTGCAACCCAAAAAGCCTCAGGATCAAATATCCCCACAAGAAGGTGTGCACACTATCCACAAATCTTCTTAGAGGAAGTTGAGTTTTAATCACTCTATAAGGCTCAAGAGAATAGTTCATCATGTTGTAAGATTCTGCTGAGGGCAGGTAGAAACAACGATGGCAACCAAACGAGGCAGACAAAACATTTTGCTGAGGGCAGCACAAGAGCCGCGGACCGCTAAAGATGTGGTATGGTTCTACATGTAATCCCCAATGCTTGTAGTGCGACATGCTTCATTTTTCAAGCGAAACATCTCTTGTATCATCAATGCAACACTTATGAAGGAGCATAGTGTAATTGGTGGATCCTGAAAGAGGCAGCGAATGTGGCCCCTTGATCTCACAGTATATTGGAAAATGAAAGATAAAATGTTCCCTTTTGTGAACTACATAATTGGCAGATTTTATCTTCTTAAGGGGTCACTTGGAAACGATTGATGTCCACCTGTAATTTATGTGAGGAAACATGAAGTTGTCCCAAACTATACCAAAAAGGTCACTTGGAAACGATTGATGTCCACCTGTAATTTATGTGAGGAAACATGAAGTTGTCCCAAACTATACAAAAAAAGTATGTGACATGCCTGAATGTAGGTATTGTGGTTATATTAGATTTCCAATAGCATCTATCTCGAGAATATGTGATATCTAGAAATCTGGCTTTTGACCTCCATTGGGCCTGACCAAACTCTCTACACATGTGATTTGTGAATAAATTACCAGATGTAGGAGTGAGGTGCCCTGAGGTGTGATAAGGAACTGCCAAATTAGCTGGGTAGATAAGAAGCCTCAAAGTACCAAGATGAGTGATGTTCCTACTCATGGAGCCACAAGAGGAAGTAAGTGCTAACCATAATTATGTGCCTTTGCTTGCAAATGTCTTCCACAACACGACATATTATCCACCACCATCACAACCTTTTTCAGATGCATGTGAACATTGTGAATACCGTGCTTCCACATTGCACGCTTTTTTTGCCTGTGACCTCTCTCTCTCTCTCTCTCTCTCATTGAGCTTCAGGCTTTAATCTTTCTAATGAAGAATTTTCCACACACATGGATGGAGTGCATTTTGTTCCATATGTATGACATGAATGATAAAAAATAGAACCTTTGGAACTGGGCTCTATGGTGGAAATGATGTTAAACTCCTGAGAGGGCTTATAAGCGTCTTTGGGGTCCCTAAGTTGGACTTAAGTAATTAGTAGGCTAGTCAACAGCTTGACAAGTCAGCTGTAATTTGTTCTTATTGGAAAGTTAAAGAAACTTTTAGTTGGTAGTGACTGGTGGGGATTGGGAATATTTGGTTCATCGTTTTTTTTGTAAAAAATATGGTTGATTCTCCTCCATCTTCTATAAGGTTGAGGAGCTAAGCTAGATCTTGCCTCGTTGTATCTTCATTTGGAATATTTTGAATGTCATCCTATGAATGTATTAGTCAATTACTGATTTCCTTGATATGTACTCTTTGCTGTATGTTGAGTTTGATAATTTTTGTGTTTCTAGTTTCCTTGAATTGTAGGCACACTTATTTTGGTTGCATTTTCAGCTCACCTTTTCTTTTTCTGTTTGCACTTTTTTAGCCAGGGGAGACAAAAACAGTAACTCTTGTGAGCATTGGAGGGAAGAAAATTATTCGTGGAGGGAATGTTGTTGCAGAGGGCCCTGTTGACCTTGCTCAAATACCTCAAATTCTGGATGGTTTGATTGCTAGGAACTTTGGACATTTACCCGAGAGTGATATCTTGTAAGTTTAGGTTTTTGTTATTTAAGCTCTTCGGTTGAAATGCAGCACATAATTGGGGTGTGGAATACATTGTAGGGGAGTTGGTTAATTTTCAATTGTGTGGGTGGGGGTGGGCTTGACAAAGTTGCAACTATTGGTAGTGATCAATCTTGAGTTGACATCAATCTAAGTTCACCCAAAGAAATGTTTTCAAGATATTTTAGTTTTGACAGCCCCACAATCACTGGTGAAGATAATTTGGTGACTTGCAACGTCACGCGTGAAGAGTACTCAAATATCTTTGGCCCTACTGTTGGTGACAAGGTTAAGCTAGGTGACACTACCCTATATGCAGAAGTTGAGCATGATTTCACAGTATATGGAGATGAATGTAAATTTGGAGGTGGCAAGGTCGTCAGGGATGGAATGGGGCAAGCCAGCGGATACAGTGCAAATGACTCATTGGACCTTGTCATAACAAATGCTCTGGTCATTGATTATATTGGTATCTATAAAGCAGATATTGGCATTAAAGGGCAAATTATTGCTGGAATTGGAAAAGCTGGAAATCCTGATGTCATGGATGGTGTTACAGATGGAATGACAATTGGGGTATTTTGAATTTCAAGCTGTTAGCTTGCCCGTACTCTGTCTTGAAAGTCTTTTTTCTTTCACTTACTGGATGATTACTTCTTTTTCTTTAAGATTTAAGAATTTGCTTCATGTGCTCAGAGAGCATTTTAGCTCGAAAGTTATCTCTAGTGTCCTTTCACCTTGAAGCTTCTTGTACGTTTTACAGAGAATTTAAACTATGGAATTCATATAAGGAAGTTCAGTTTTTGTGTAAGTCTATATGTATCATTATGATTGATGAGTTTTAAGCTTTTCAGACTAGTACACAGGATTCAAAATTTATAATCATACCTTAAATCTCTTTTACATGTAGGTAAATACAGAAGTATTAGCTGGAGAAGGTCTAATTTTGACGCCAGGAGGTGTGGATACACATGTTCATTTTATATGTCCTCAGCTTGCCCAAGAAGCAATAGCAAACGGTATGTCTATGTTGTGAAATATTTGGAAGATGATATGGGGCTGAAAGATATTTAACCTTGAAATGTTACAAATCCTATGAGCATCAGCTTGTTGGGAAGGCTTTAGAAAGCATTCGGTTTGAATTGTGGATCTTTTGGTAGCATGTGTTTATGCAACTTGATTGAATGAGTAACCTCTAGTTAATCGATTAATAGCTTATGCTAGTTGGCGGTTCAAACACAAATTCTGTTGCATATGAGACGAGTGTGACGTATTGCCGTTCTGTACTTTGGAGAAATTCTCCAGCTATATATATTTTTGGAAATATTTTAAACACGCTGCCTGTAGCTGGAAAACCCTAAAAATGCGCCTGCTGGAAAATTTGTAGATTGAGGAAATTCATAGCTATACATAGTTGGAAACTTTTAAAATGCGCTTGCTGGAAATCTGTAGCTAAATCTATAGAAGTCCATAGCTAAATTTGTGGAAATCCATAGCTAAATGTAGATGAAAAACCGTAAAAGCGTGCCTGCTGGAAAATCTATAGCTGGAAATGTGGAGCTTGGAAAAGGATTTCTTGAAAACGTAGCTTGACAAACATTTGTTGAGAGGCAGCTTGAACATATGTGCCTTGACAATGTAGCTTGAAAAACCCTGCCTTGAAAATGTAGCTTAAAGATCTTGAAAAATGATACCTGAAAATTTTTAACGATGATTTTTTGCTGGACAAATAAAAACGATAAATCCACAAAAACTATCTTTGGCATGAAAAAAATTTAAGTTTTCCATTTTGCACATACAGAACAGAGGATCAAAGTTGTCATAAAACGTTCTAACTATACTTATTCTTGTTCTTGTATTACAGGAATCATTCATGGCTACAGTTTTTCGATTTTTGAGAAATTCTTATGATGACTAGAGTAACTAGAACTATCTTTGGCATGAAAACGATCATAAAATTGCAAGAGTTCTTGCACATACAGAACGGCGGATGTTTTGTACGTAGAGTGGAATATTCATGACCTTTTGGTGTGGAGTGGCATTCTATGGTGAAAAATATTAAAATTGTCATTAAACATTGTATTTACACTTTTTTCTTGTATTACAGGAATCATTCATGGCTACAGTTTCTGATTTTTGGGAAATTCCTTATGATGAATAGAATAACTAGAACTAGGTCCTTAATTGCCATATCTTTGTTTTAACTCTGATAGAGAGGAAGCATCAAAAGCATATTGGTTCAAAAACTGTGTGAAGTGGTGGTATACACAAGTATAGAATTGAACCAGAAGCAGGGTTTATCATCATCTAAAAAGAATTTCTTAAATTTTCTGAAAAGTTGTATGATTTAGTGTGCTGGCAGAGTCCACAAGATGGTGCATCTGGTTGGAAGCATTGAAGCAAGGTGGAAAAGAGATTCATGCAATGCTTTTTTATCATCAAATTATGTTTGTGGATGATGCACTACGTGCCAAATAAATTTACATCCTTTTGATGTTGTGTCTAAGTTTTATGGAGCAAAGCTTTTCCATGTATGACTTGTACCACAAGATGACATAGAGATTGAGAATTGGATTACATAAGGAGTGTTATGTACTTATATTGTTGCCTCAGTGTGAACACGTCAGACTTGTAAATTTGTAAATATTAATGGCTCACACCAGCCTATGGTGTTTTGTAAAATGTAAATAGCAGGTTTTTGGTAACTTGTTGTCCTACTTATATTTGGTATAGGGTACTGGGTCTTAATTTCGAGGTTGCTGGACTAACCTCCTGAAATGTAGGAGAGTTGACTGGTCAATGGGACACGTGTCATATGCTCATTGGGACACTTGGTCTAGTGCATGAGTGACACGGGCCGGATGGTCCTCCTACTCGCTTGCCAATGTGTCAGGGTACTGCCAAGTGGCAAGTGTCGATTGTGCATGGGGTTCGCCATGTGTCGACGTTAGGAAAGGGTCAGAATTAAGTGGGTGCTTGAAGATTGTGTATAAGTGAGCCTAGAGAGAGGCATTTCTCATCATAATCTATGCAGCAAGTGGCTGGGAGGAGACTTAGCAACAGTGCTCTTATGTGTTTATGTGGATAGTTTGCCATGTACTTTGAAGAGAAATCAATAAAGTGGATATTTCGGAGCCTACTTTGGTGTGCTTTGAGTTGTATTCAGATAGCTTTGTGATATTTGGTATCAAAGCAGTTCCTTTCGGGGATTGGCATCACTTTCGTTTGCAGTTAGGGTTTATTGGATGCTAGGTGAGTCAGTGCCCTCCTACAGGAGTTTTTCTGAGCATTTTGAGAGCCCTGAAGCTTACAGATTGCAGCCCTATGGTGGATTGCTGGTCCTTGGGCAGCCTTTGAGCATCTACTATTGTTTACCCTGCTTTTTCTCTTTGCTTTTGTAAAAATCAGCCTTCCTTAGTTCTGTAAAAGTGTTTGTAACTTTTTCAATTCTCAGTATTTTTCGAATCTGACAGTTGCTATAGTCCTCTGGTGGTAGATTGCTGGTGGGGTAGTGGCTATCAGATCCCTATTTTGTTAATTCCTTTTGTTTTTGAAGATTGTCAGTTTCAGCACCCTTGTTTGCTGTTTTTTCAAGAAAAAGAGTTTGTGGGTTGCCAGATTTCGGCTGTAAAGGTTCTATTCTATCCAGTTCTTTTAGAAATTTAGGGTAGTCCCTTTGTGTGGCTCGTTTGGGGTGAGAAAAGCCTATTTGTGCTTTGTTTCAAGTGCTTTAGTTGCTGGTTTTTTGCATAATTTTGCAAGTTGCTCAGTGTTTCCTAGCTAGTTTTTGCTATGGCATCTTCTAGTGATACTACACATGATTCTCAGAGGATCGATGCACTTTCTGCCAAAGTTGATGGCATGGAGCAGATGCTAAAGCAGATCTTAGAACAATTGAAGCCTGGCCATGCACCTGAAAGAGTTAGTGCAACTGGGAATTTGGGTGGTGAGCCTGGTTCAACTGAAAGAGATGCAGATCTTGGCGGGAAGCGCAAGCTAATGTCCATTAAGGACTTGAAACCTCCAAAGTTTATAGGTGCAGTAGCGGTAAGAACCACAGATGCTGTGGAAAATTGGCTACAGAAATGGGAAAAGGCCTTTGGAATGTGTGGAATTACTGATGAGTTAGAAATGATTGCTGAAGCTACCTATCGGTTACAGGAATCGGCATAGCGATGGTGGAGAAAGGTTGAAAAAGATGGCCTTCTACCGGATTCCTGGGAGGCATTTCGACAAATGTTTGTGCAAAATTGGGTGCCTCTAGATGAAAAGAATCGAGCCATGCAACAGTGGACATGCCTCACGCAAGGCAATTGGTCGGTTCAAGAATATGCTGATCGGTATAGAGAGGCGTTGCTGAGGATTTCTGAGGATGTGGCTATGTATTTACAGGTGTTCTATTTCATCGAAGGACTCAGGGAGAGTTTGTGGCCTTTTGTGCGAAAGGAGCAAATACACACTGTTCAAATGCCATTCAGATGGCTCTTTATTATGAAGATGGGAAGAAGTCCCATGAACTTGCTGCGGGAACCTCGAGTGGTCAAGGCCAAGGGGGCCAAATGCCTTGGGGTAAGCGTAAATTCAAGAAGTTTAAAGGACAATGGCAAGGGCAAGGACAAGGGCAAGCTCTAGGTGGCCAAAAGGGTAAAGGGGTTGGTGCTCCAAAAGGCAAAGGGTTGTATGGGCGGCCTAATGCCCAAGGGGGTCAACGCTCTATGTTGTCACCACAAGACCAAGAGAGAGCAAAAAGAGAGAATTTATGCTTTGGATGCTTGGGACAACAGTCGGTGGAAGGAATGTCCACGAAACCAGATGAGAACCACTTATAGCCTCCAAGTAGAGCAGCAACAACAACCAATGGAAGTAGAAGAGATCTTGCCAGAAGCTAATCCTGATGTTCCTCGTTTGATGAATGGTTCTATGGTGCGGAAGGTGGACACGGCTCCTCCAGTGACACTATCAAAAGCGGCGCAATATGGGTATCAGTTTCTTGACACTTCTTTGACAATTATGCGTGGACAAGTTTGTGGTAGAAGTATTTAGTTCTATTTGACACTGGGTCCTCGCATAATGTCATAAACTCAACTCTTGTTAAGAAGTTAAAAATGAGCACACAACCGTCCAAGTACCAATACACAGTCGAGATGGCTGGAAAGAGTACAGAGATTTGGGACACGAGGGTTGCAAGTATGCCTTTAACTATTCAGAGTTATTCTAAGGAGTTGGATTTTGAGATAACTCGTTTGGCGCGCTTTGATGTTGTTCTGGGGATGTGTTGGCACGCGATGCGGAAGCCTTACATAGCTTGGGATACTCATGTGTATGAGTTTCAGCATGGTGGTAAGCTTCATTCCATCCGTGGTGAGTGGGATGTGCCAGGACCACTGGTCTTAGCTACGCAACTGCGTAAGGTAAGCTGTGAAGGTATGTATATTTGTTTTCTGCTGGATATGACTACTAGTACTAGTGAGGGTATCATGTGGCAGGTGCAAGACAATACTTCAGCTAACCTAGACCGTGAAATTAGGAGTGAGTTTGTAGATGTGTTTACTGATGATTTGCCATCTGCATTACCGCCTAATAGAAATGTTGAACATAAGATTGAGCTTATTCCTGGATCCTGTCCTATAAATAATAGACCACCTTATAGAATGAGTTTGAGAGAGGAAGAGGAGGTGAGGAAGATGCTAGAGGACTATCTTGCACATGGGCAGATTAGGCCTAGCTTTTCACCTTGTGCCTCGCCGATCATTCTAGTAAAAAAGGACGGATCTTGCCGTATGTTTGTGGATTATCGAGGCCTTAATAAGATTACTATTAAGCATTGATATCCTATGCCACATATTGAGGATTTGCTTGATGCTCTTCATGGTGCCACTGTATTTAGTAAGATAGACTTGAAGAGTGGGTATCATCAGGTTAGAGTTCGTGAAGAGGATGTTCATAAAACTGCCTTCCGAACTCGGTTTGGTCATTATGAGTATCTTGTGATGGCCTTTGGTTTGACTAATGCCCCAGCTACATTCATGATGTTGATGAATGATGTGCTCAGACCGTATATGGGTAAGTTTGTTGTAAACTTTATTGATGATATTTTGACTTACAGTGCAGGTGAGGCCAGCATGTGACCCACCTTACGACTGTGTTGTCTACCTTGAGGGAAAACAAATTGTTTGCTAATGCAAAAAAGAGCGAACTTTTTAAGAAGGAAATTGAGTACCTAGGTCATATTGTGACTGCTGATGGAGTAAGACCGGATCCTAAAAAGGTTGCTATGATCGCGTCGTGGCCTGTGCCAGTTGATTTGACAGCTGTTGGCTGATTCTGACGAATCCCCAAGATACTCGGACAGAGCAACTCAAGAGCACCTCTCACCTTAGACCGAGGAGGTCTCTGAGAAGACGAGACAAACGAAGACTGAGAGCCGAGTATAAGAGCCGAGAAATGCTAGTTAGGAATGACAAGCAAGAACTGTGTAAGCCTCATGGTGAATCCCGAAAAGATGGAATGACCATGTAGGAACTAGTATTTCTAGGCAAATGTAATAAATGCAAGTAGACCCCTCTTAAAGAAAGCAGAGTGAGCCACCTTTTGATGGTGACCTCTAGTGGAGAGCATTATTTCACTTGTAATTTGTGAAATGTGGAAATTCCACTAGGATGCCACCTGAGGAGCTCTCTTGCTTATTTAAGAGGCTCCCTCTTTGTGAAGAGGAGCTTTTTGCATTGTATCTACTCCATGCTAATAAGAAGATTTTTCATGAGTTTGATGCTACACTAAGCTCCTTGATCATGATGGTTTTCTTGAGTGATGCTCCTATGATCATGCCCTTCCATTCATTGTGTGTGGTTGTGGACTGTAGAGTGGATTAGCTTTCTTTTCTTGTTTGTGGATTAACGTAGGAACTAGCATTCAAGTAAACTAAATAGGCTGGATTTGTGGTGTAGGTCTTGCATATTCTCTGAAATTCCAGTTCTTGATGTTCTTGGGGTGTCCAAGAATCAAAAGGCTGGTTGGTTTCTTCATTTTGCAGCAAAGTAGAAGTAGGAATCCATTTTGTTTAACTGAGCAGTAACGTAGATCATTTGTTGAACGCATTGGCTTGCATTTTGGTTGATTATGCATG